>BJBW01000455.1:502599-526179 GCA_004320125.1 Scolopax mira | reverse complement strand
CAGTCCATGTACCTCCACAAATGGACCAAGAACAGAGGAGCCAGCGCTGGTTGCACCTAAAGGGTAACTGGAATCAGATATCCCTTATCACTCCCCAAAGTCCCAGGCTGCTCAACTTGGGAACCATCACAGGATCAAGTATTTTATTATTTTAAATGTTACACAGTGAAGTAAAAGTTCTCTTGGGTATATGGCCTTCACTAATCACAGTTTTGCATCATAAAGAATATGTTCCTGGCTGTAGGAGGCAGAACATGTGTACCAGACTGCGACCCTCCCAAGAGCTAGGGACACTGCGTTTCTGGGTCCAGATGGACCACAGGAGGAGGGAGGCATAACCAGCTGCTCAGACTGGGAATGCCCATGGGAAAAACATCCGGCTCCTCTCTGTAGAAGTCAGCAGGATGACGATGGAGTTTAGGCAGCTCTAAAACCAGGCACTACCCATAGAATCCAGCCAGGCTGTGGTTTTCAGCACCGCTGTGCCCTGTGAGTCCTGCCATGGATACCTACCTCTTTCACTGGATCCTTTACAGTGCCACAATCGGAAAAGGCACCCGTGACACCCAAGCCAGTAATGTCACCACACAGCATAAAAGGAATACTTTCTTCTGGATTTAAAGTGAATTAGCTGGCTGTCTGGCTCCTCTGAAACAAGAACAGCTAATCCAGTGTCTGGGGTTATGCCCTGTAGTATTTCATAAGTACAGGCTCTCTGAAGCACCACACAACAAAAGCAAGCGCAGCAGCAAAAGGACAGTCCTTGCTTTGAAGAACTTGTGATCCAAAATCCATCCATCCGCCAAGGACTGGCTCCCAGCAGAGGCATGCTGTGTATATGGCTGCTCTCTTTCCCCTATTGTAACCCTAACCTCACAGAGCCACACGGGCAACCTCCAGATGGCGGCTGGGGGTGTAGGAAGAGCAGGTGGAGGAAGAGAGAACGTATTCTCTAGCTCGGGGTTGTAGCTTTCCTCAGGATCATGTACCACCACAGAACAGGGCTGTACTGAACTACATTCCTTACCTTCCATTGGGCTAAAGAAAGGGGCATTAAAGTGGCCCTGACTTCATTTTTATTGTCAGTTCTCAAATTTTCTCTCAAAGGAAGGTAATGTTAAATCACAGAGATGTGAAGATGTGTCCCTCAGATCTCTCACAGCAGGGACGTTAAGAGGGGAGCCCACAGCTCCACTGCTGGGAGGGAGCAGAGTGAGCCAGGTTCTTCTGCACCGGTTACCAATGGCTACTGATAGTATCCATCTCTCTTGTCTTTCAGAGAAAGTCCCAAAGTCCAGAGGGTGGACACAGTGCTCTTAAGTTTCCTCTATGCTTTCTTTACCGTATTATAAATATCGAAAGGGCAGGCGTCAAGACAGACAGACTCTTTTCAGTGGTGCCCAGCGACGGGACAAGGGACGACAGGCACAAGCTGGAACACGGGAGGAAAAACTTCTTTATTTCGAGGGCGGCAGAGCCCAGGCTGCCCGGAGAGGCTGTGGAGTCCCCTTCTCTGGAGATATTCAAAACCTCCCTGGACGCGTTCCTGCCCAGCTTGCTCTGGGTGAACCCGCACTACCCCTGGGCTCGTACATCGCTACGTGTCCCCGAAGGAAGCGGCGGCGCCCCCGCCCCGCGCGGTCCCCTCAGGGCGCCGCCGGCCGGTACCGGCTGCCCGCCTCCCGCGGGCGGGCAAGGCCGCCCCCTAGCGCCCGAGGCCGGCGCCACCGGCGGCGACCACCCCTCCGCCGCGCTCCCGGCACCTCAACCCGCCGCCGCTCCCTCATGGCACCGACAACTTCTACCTCCCTCGGTCCCCCGTCCTACCCCCCCGCCCCGGGGTGGCCTCCGTGGGGGGCGCTTCTCCTGAGAGCCGCTCCGCGGCGGGGAGAAACACCTGCCGGGACGCCGAGCGGGGTGCCGCGCTGCCAGCGCCGCGGGGAAAAGAGAAGGCAGCCCGGCCGCCGACCGGCTCGGCGGCTCCCCGGTGCGGGGGCAGCGGCGGCGCTCGGGGCGGTTTCTCCCTCCTGCCGGGGTGCTCCGCCGAGGCGGGCGCGGCGGCCTCACCTGGCGGGACTGAGCATGCGCGGGGCGGCGGCGGGGCACGCCGCCGATTGGGAGCGCGATGCAAGACTAGGACGGAGCCGCCGGGCAGCCGCGACTTCGCCGAGAGCGCGCTGCCGCGCCGCCGGAGCGGGGGTCCGCCGGGCGCCGCTCTCCATGGGACTTGATGCCGCCGCCTCGGACCCTGCTCCCTGCCAGGATCCAGCTCCCGCCGGGGACACCCGTTGGCCGGGCGGTGCCTCCTCCGGAGCCGAGGGCTGCGCGGAGCCGGGCATGACCGGTGGGGCGGCGGGGGCCAGCCGTGCCCCGCGGTCCCCTCGCCGGGGGCCGGGCGGAGGCAGCGCTGCCGCCCTCCCTGCCGCGGCGGGGCGGCGCTGTCCGGCGCTGCCCTGAGGGGCCGGCGGGGAGAGGCGGGCGGCTGCAGCCGTTGGGAGCCGCGCGGCGGGGCGGCCGTTGGGCCGTTGGCGGGGGGCGATGAGGGCGGCCGGGCGGCGGCGGCGGGGCGGCGGGACGGGGCGGGGGCTCCGCGGGGCTCTCTAGGACGCCGGCGGCCCGCACACCCACCATGGATCTGCTGCTGGTGGTGAACGCCAGCCTGGGCTCCCCCAACGAGTCCCTGGCGCTGCCCCCTTCCTCGCCCTCCTCCTCGGCCCTCCTGCAGCCGCCCTCCCCCTACTCCCCGGCGGCCGTGGCCAGCCTGGCGGCGGTGGTGGGCTTCCTCATCGTCTTCACCATCGTGGGCAACGTGCTGGTGGTGATAGCGGTGCTCACCAGCCGGGCGCTGAGAGCCCCCCAGAACCTCTTCCTGGTGTCCCTGGCCAGCGCGGACATCCTGGTGGCTACCTTGGTCATGCCTTTCTCCTTAGCTAACGAGCTTATGAATTACTGGTACTTCGGCAAGGCTTGGTGTAACATTTACCTGGCGCTGGACGTGCTCTTCTGCACCTCCTCCATTGTCCACCTGTGTGCCATCAGCCTCGACAGGTATTGGTCGGTCACACAGGCGGTGGAGTACAACCTCAAACGGACCCCCCGGCGGATCAAGGCCATCATCGTCACCGTCTGGCTCATTTCAGCTGTCATCTCCTTCCCACCATTGATCTCCATGTACCGGGACCCTGAAGGAGATGTCTTTCCCCAGTGCAAGCTCAATGATGAGACGTGGTACATCCTCTCTTCTTGCATTGGCTCTTTCTTTGCCCCCTGCCTCATCATGGTGTTGGTCTATATCCGCATCTACCGCGTGGCCAAGCTAAGGACCAGGACCCTCTCTGAGAAGCGTACAATGCCAGAGGGGTCCTCCCAGACTGAGAATGGCTTGAGCCGCGCTGCTGGGGGCTGCACGTCCCTGAGGATGCAACTGGGAGAGAATGGACATTACTCAGTGCACCACTGGCGCAAAGCCTCTGAACTGGAGGACATTGAGCTGGATGAGAGCAGCACCTCAGAGAGTAGACGGAGGCGGAGCCGGGAGGAGCATCCCCGCAAAAGCAGCAAGAGCCAGTCCTTCTCCTACTCCTATTCCTCCAAGCACTCTAGTAGCCGTCTGTCCCGCGCTAGCAATCGCTCCATGCAGTTCTTCTCATACCGCCGTCGCCGGAAGCGTAGCAGCATCTGCCGTAAGAAAGTCACCCAGGCCCGGGAAAAACGCTTCACTTTCGTGCTGGCCGTGGTCATGGGGGTCTTTGTAGTTTGCTGGTTCCCTTTCTTCTTCAGCTACAGCCTCTATGGTATTTGCCGGGAGGCCTGTGAGGTTCCTGAGACTCTCTTCAAGTTCTTCTTCTGGATTGGGTATTGCAATAGCTCCCTCAACCCAGTCATCTACACCATCTTCAACCAGGACTTCCGCAGGTCCTTCAAACACATTCTCTTTAAGAAGAAGAAGAAGAACTTCCGGCACTGAGCTGGAGGGGTGGATTTGCCTTGAGCAGGAGTGGAGTTAAGAGAGAAAGAGAAGGCTCTATGCTGAAAAAGAAGGGAGGGAAGAGAACGCGGGGTTTGGGCTCACAGAGGAGGAATAGGGCTCGCCCCCTCGGTGGTGCAGAATGGTGGTGTGGGGTACGGGATCAGTGTTGGGGAGGCTGAGGGCATTCACTGTGGTAGAGAATGGCAATGTGGTGCTGGAGGAGCAGGGCTGGAGTGGGTCAATGGGGAATGCAGTGATCATCTTTGAACCCTGACAGAGGGTCTGGGGAGTCCGCAGAGGAAAATAAGCTCAGACACTGAGTTGGGGAGACAGTGAGGCTTTTATGGGCTCTGGAATTTTGTGGGAAAACAAGCAGAGACATCAAGAGGAAAGGATTAAGCACCAGCAGAGGTGGTGGAGATTTGAGTATTTATAAAAAGAGCAGCTGGTGCCTGTGCTGGGCTCTTCCCAGTAAGAAATTGGCTTTAATGCTTATGTGGGTAAAGAAAGTGCAAAGTACCAGGAACTGACAGTATTTTGAGTTATGAAAGGATTCAAATGTTTGCCAAAAAAACCCTAAAGAACAATCCAAACTCTTTTCTAAATAAACCTTTGTACTGTTAAAACCTTCTGAATGGTGATTTTACACAGGGCTTAAGTCCTACAGAAAGCATGGGGGTTTCTTTTTCTTTGAAGGGGTCTTTGCATATAGAGATGGATGGGAAATGTTTTTCCTATCTTCCCATGATTTTTGATTTGTCAGTGTGACAAACCTGGGAGTCTTGCATGTTTTCATGGAGTATGAAAAAGGGCATGTGCACCCCATGACCTTATTTCCCCCTGCTGGACTGTCAGACAGTAAGTTCCTGCTCCATCCCTCTCAGATCAGAAGCTTAAGCAGCTCACTCTTCTGGAGCAGGTAGTGGGAAAAGAATCATTTTGGTGAACTCAACTAATATTTTCTGAGTTACAAGAAAAAAAAAAAATTTCCAACCAGGTCAATGTGCATATGCCCTGGGTAACTTTTTTCCCCTCTTTTTAGGTCCCCCTCAAAAGGCTTTTCTCAGGGGCTGAATTTGTGCTGCTCTCATTCTCAGACAGGCAGTTGGAGGCAGTCTGCTATGCAGATTTTCAGAGGAAGAGCAATCACCACACCACTAAGGTTTTTAAATCCTAAATGCATATTTACAGTCTTAGACCAACTAAATCCTTTATATTTATTTTTTTAATGAGAAGCATACATTGCAGATTGTCAGTGGTGTATGTGAACCAATCTCAAAAAAATATGCAGGTGTTCCGAACCTTTAATATTAATTTTGCTTTCTTTCCCTTTTTCTGTTTGCATTCCTAGTTTATGATTTCAGAGGACTTTTTTTGAAGGGAGGGATGAGGGGAGAAGAGTTTGAATAGTTATTAAGGCAAATACTATTTCCCATGGGTTTTTAAAATGTCATAAACTGTAATGAAGAGAATGAGAGACAGGGGCTGGTGTCTGTACATTCGCTACTGAAAATACACCGAGTGTAAGACTCAGCTGAGCGTTTACATCCCCTCTCCAGCTGTGCTGCTGCAAGGTGTGTATTCTGTTTGTGGGGTAAATACTGCTCCATTTTATATATATCACTCCTTCCACAGGCAGCAGGATTTGGCATCTGCCTCAAGTGGACCTTTCCGTAGTAAACAGCTCTTTGAAAGATAGAACGAAATCTCATATCTATCCCTGAGAATCATTAGATGTCCCCTTCCTTACTCCCTCTGTTCTGTCTGAAAGGTCTCAGTAGCCTCTTTTCTCTTGAAATCTCTGTGGCATATGGAGGAATGATAGAGCAGTCACTTTGTTTCGTCAGTTTTTCATAGTAAGCATTTGGTTCACTTAACCCTGGAAAAGGAGGTTGTCAGTCGCTCAGATTCTGGTGTTAATTCAATTGACAATTTAACTTTAGGGCCAGCTCAAGTGAGAGTTCTGCTGAAGTAAGGATTAGGCGATTGCACTAATTGCATTAGAAGTTTGCTCGATTTCACTAAAGAAACAACTGAGACATTTACAAAGTTTTTAGTCTGTAACTTACTGGATCCTTTCTTGAAATAAGACCTGTAGTTGTGAAAAGATACGACCTTTGTTTAAACATTTGCACTTAAAGAAAGGATGTAAAGACTTATTTTCAGCAGCATCCCTTTGTAAATAAATAGCAGTGGTTTGGTAAAAGTACTTACCTGAGATGAGTAAATATGAGGGGGGAAAAAGCAACTGAATGGAGGAAATTAGAAGCCATTTTCTCCTTTGCAAAACGGAGAATTCTTTTTAAAGTTACATCAAGAAGAGCTGAAATGAGCTCATAATATTTGTAGGTAAGATGTAGCTAAAAAGTTCAGGTTTCTTTAATCTGAAGAAACTATATATTTGCCAGAGCAACCAAAGCAACATACGGTACATAGCTACTACCTCTGAGCTATTGGACGGCTTCATTAGAGATACCTATTCCTGCCAAGATAAGCTTTTGTCGCTTAATGCTCATTTAGAGTGGGTTCCCAGTCTGCAGGCACAAAGCAGTTTCACTGTTGCACTGCTTTTGAAATAAGATTTGTTGCCTATAAACACAAATCCTTCCCCTTTGTTTTGCCTTGTAGAATTCAAGGAGTCTATGGAAATGAAATTTAATTGACAGTCAGATTTTAGTGGAGGTGAAGTATATATGGAATGACTGATGTGCCTTAAAAGTAATTTCTTTGCTATAAAATTATTCTGTGGTCATTATAAACGTAAAGGAAATAATGCTTCTATTTTTGTTTTGCGTTTCCAAATGTCTAGAAGGGATTGATGCAGATACTGAATGTCTATGTGCAGCAGTATACCTAAAACCAGGACATTTTCTGTGGTTTTAATTTATTTCTCATCACAGTTACTCATCTGATTCAATGCCTCAAGAGGATCTTACTTATCTTACTTCTTCTGAGCTAGACAAAAAGTAATATTCATCAATAAAGTTGTGCAGTATACACCCTTTTCAAGTGCATTTCCCTCTAAATTAGTGAATACAGAGGATTTCTATAAAAATTGTTTTTAATGTAACTACTGAATATGCTTCAAGGAAGTAAAATGGGGCTGATTTATTTTTTTAATTACAGTGTTCTCTTATTACTTGTAATAGCTGAAGACTGGAATTTATTTGTAACATATTGTGTGGTGTTAACTTTTCATAAAAAAGTTATCAGCTCTGCTACTCACACTGTGGTTGTGCTTCCACTGTAAGTTGGCTAATAGCATATACAGGAGAAAAAATAGTCAATGCAGCTTTTGCTTAAGAAAAAGGGAGAAGATATGTTATGTTTTGAATGTTTGCATTTGTGTCTTTGATCATATCTGATGAGCTGGTTGAAACACTCACTCTTACTGTGGTGGAAGAATGAAATGTTGCTGTGAAGCCATATTGATTTTAACAACAAGCACCTGATCTTCAGCTGTTCACTTGCTCATTTCATCATGAAGAAAATTTTCTGTCAGTCTAAAACAAGACGTTAACGTTTTATTTTCAAAACCAGTTTTGTGAGCAGTGCCACTATTGGCTGGTTATTGAAATATCGAACAGTACAACTTAGCTAGGATGGGTTCTCAGTGCTGCTTTCCTCCAGGTCTCTTCTGTGGGAGTTTTGCATGAGTGAGAATGGCAGAATCAGTCTCTTCAAGGCTTGGGGCAGGTGGAAGGGGCCTTCTATATAGGAGATTTGACAAGATCACAGCTTTACGTTATTGTTTAAAATAAGAACCAGGCCCTTGTTTTTCTGTGTGATCTCTGTTCAGAAGAGTCATGTTGCTCTAAAGAGCACTGGCAACTTCTGAGAAGTAGACCTGAGATGAAAGACTACATGCGAGCAGCTTTGCCCACATTGAGCTGTATCCCAGAAAACTTCAGTGGAGTTTACTTTTGAATGAGGGAATTAGTGTGGGCAAGGATGTTAGGAGCTTCCTTAGACATTGCCTCTTTTTCAGTAAATGTGCTTGAGGAATGTAAGCAACCATTTGTGCATAAATGTACAAGAGCTGAAAGAAAGCAATTCTCTCTGTTTGACTGGGACAACTGATCAAACTCATGGGAGGTGTGGGTCAAGGAGTTTTTGACTATGTAGCCAGAGCAACAAACCCTAGTGTGTATTTTCAGTATAAACTTCATGAAGAGCGTTATCTGATTACATCTGCTATTCAGAGCAGAAAACTTGGTCTCTTTTTTGCTCTGTGGAACTTGGTGTTGGTTAGAACAGCATCTGAGAAGTGTAAAGATTTTGCAGGAAATGTCAGTAACAACATGCATTTTGTGAGAATGTTCTAACCTTAAACTATGACTACACAAGAGAATGAGAGAATACCTAGAGCAGTGCAAAATGAAGGCCAGATGCTATCTGTGAGTTTGTTTTCATGGTTGTTTATTGTGACCTTGGTGGTGAGTAGAAGGAAACTAGATGCTTCAGAGAAAAAGCTCTAATTTGGAGGGAGGATGGTGTGTGAGGAAGAACCCACAACACTGGAGGAAATAATGTTTACTTAAGTTCTTTGCACTGTAGACAAGTACAATGCAGGAATTTGCCTTTTTTGTTGCACAATAGCAAATGTTAATTTGTCTTCCAGATCTGTGGGTCAACTAGGCCATACAAAAGATGACACAGGAGAAGGTAAAAAGACAAGGGGTTGCTCACATCAGTGTTCAACACTTAGCTTCAGTTTGTCCTTTGTCCTTGAAATTAAGCCAAAAATAGAGTTTGGCACTTGGACCCAAAAGGCCACGTAGCATCAATTATGCTACACTGAATATAGTCTTGTTTTAGCAAAAAGCATCCTAGGAAGCAAAAAGCTTCCTATTATACCCCTTGCACATCTCCATTTCAGGACAGAAATGGGAACAGCCTGACCCGGCATATGAGAAAGAGATAATAAGCAGGCTGAAGGGTCATGAGTGTATTGTTAAAATTTCCCTAGATTCCATTCTGATATCTGAGCTTAATACAGACTTAGGGAACTATGTAACATGGAAACAGTAGAAATACTACTTCTCAAGGAAGCAAAAAGTGTCAAGTTGTTCAGAAAGCCAGCATTCAGGTGGTTATCCCAGATGCCCAGACCTCCAGCAGCTGGATGACTACTCCTGTTTTAGTGGAAAAGGCTGGGATTATCGTGCTTGGTCTGAATTTAGGTGATACCTGCAGTTGGTACATTGCCTTTGTTTGAAGTGGCAGCACTTAAGAGTATGACAGAAGTCATTTTAAGTGGTTTATCTCTCCTCTGGCACATGTCCTTCACTACACTATTCCAAACATTTTTTTTAATTCAACTGCATGACGGTTGATAAGGTAGAGAAAGATTGCCGGTATCTTACAGAGAGAAAAGAAACAGAGGTATGGAAAACATTAGGAGTTGAAACCTGGTTGTCAGTCCTAGCCTAACATCTTACCATGATAAGTCTTCCTTCTCCCTCCTCCCCTGGTCCATCGTTTTTCTTTGCTTTTGGAAAACAAAAATTCATGCAAAATTGCAGCAGCTTATTTTTAATAGATTACTCCAATGATACTGTTTACAGTAGAAAAAAGAGCTTTTCTGTGAGTAAATTATATTCTACTGTAAAGCAATTTTCTTTACTATGCTTCTTTGAAAAATCTAGTGAAAAGTAAATGAGCACTTAATTAAATTTGTCTATATGTAGCTCTTAACAAAAATGTTTTATTAAAGGTCCTAAATGTAAAAAACACAAATCAAATATAGCTGCCTGCTTCATCAAAATCAATTAGATGTGTTTCAGCATTTTTGTGAGCAACATTCATTCATTTTGTATGATACTCTTTCTTGATAGCTCTCTGCTGACAGAAAGCTGTACACCCTGTTGACAACAGGAAAAAAAAAAAAAAGAGGATTCATATTTCCCTCCATTAACCCTATTAAAAGCAGGCCGCTAGGAGTAGGTCTTTCGGTGTGATGTCTAGTAGGTGACATGAATCAGAGAAATAATAACCTGACTGGTTCTGAGATATACAGCACACTTAATAGGCTAACCCTAGGCTGCAGGGATGTGTTTCTCTTGGTTTTGTTCTCTATGCCTTTGACCCAACATTTCAGATTATTTCCTCCGCAGCGGAACACTTTCGGCACAGCATCCCTTTCAACCTAGTGGGTTGGAGTAAGAAATTAATACTGAGGTCTCCCACTTCCTCACTGAGTGCTTTCTCCAATAGACTATTTATAAAAGTGATGCAGCTAAAATGCCCTTCCTTTAGGCACATAAATGTTTTATTTGATCTAGCTTTTTGTCTCTCAGTAGACTAACACTCTCATTCCACAAGGACATTCTCTGTCTAGAAAGCGAGCACACATCAGTGTGAGAAATTCCGAAAACCTGCAGCCACTCCAGCTAAGTTTTAAAAGAAAAGGCCACAGCTGAACTAAAGAAAAAGCTTAATCTTGTCTGTGGTGGGGATGCCCTGTCTGAGACCACCTACTCGGATGTGCCTCTCATCAGGTTTCAGTGCTAACAGCGTGTGGAGCTGTTTGGCTGGTGCCCTAGCAGCTGTACTGAGAGGAGCAATTTCAAGTGGCCAGCAAAGATTAGGGTATGAAAACACACACCTATCAAATCACTCCACATTATAGCAGACTCTCTCACTTTGTCTTTCTGTTCCCTTTTTGCACTCTTCAAAGCAGTCCAGGCTTGCGACCTGAGTACAATACACAGGACAGGCTTGCTGTGCCTTTCCCTTGTTTGCCCCAGTGTCTGATGTACAAAGGGAAGATAGTGCTTCTCCTCCTCACAGGTGTGCTGGGAGGGTTCCCCAGAAGACTGCCTGGGAGATGCTTCCGTGCAGTGTTGTGCTATATGTAAGTACCAGTAGTAGAGTAACAGGAGTGTTGCTAAAAGTTCTTGATTCACTCCAAACCACACTGTTTTATCACCAATGAACACTTGTGTGCAGAGTTGAAAGTGTCTATAGATGTGCATTCACTAAGACTGGCACTGTTTTGTTTACATCAGCAGCAATTTCTGTCGGTGATTAAAGGGAGACTTTCAGTCAGTCCATTGGACTGCTAGTTTTGTTTTGCCACGTAATATACCAGAGGAACATGATGCATTGTTTTAACAGCACAATTAGCAATAGAACTGATTAAAGATTCCTGGATGACATGGTTTTTTTCTGCCAGAAATATGCCAATTTGATGAAATCTGATCTTTCCTTGAAGAATGTGTCTGGTTTGCCCCATATATAATGGAAACCAGGAGATCTTTAATCAGCTTCTGCTGGCCTGACTGCTCACTGGCTTGTCTGGCTGGCTCCTGGGCAGGCTGCTGGATAAGGTGCCAGAAAGCCGAGACTCACAGACTCCTGGATCCTGGGCAGCTCAGGCCCCTGGGTTTATGGGCACTCAGCTCTGAGCTCCATTATCACTTATCTAAATGCTGCATAACCTTTGTTATGCTTAGTCCATCACTGTCTTTATGCTTTAAAGAGGGACTGCCATGCGCTTTATGCTGATGAGAAACCAAAAGATGAATGGCATTTAGGTAGATAAATCTAAACAATCCTCTACCTTTTTTGAATCCTTCCAGCTGCAAATCCACTGCTGATTCTCAGACTCCTGTTAAGCTCCAATGTATAAAGTTCTGCTTCTGCTTTGAAGTTCTGCTTCTGTCTCTGTGAATGTTGCAAGTCCACAGAACTTGCACACAAATCCTACCAGGATACACGAATTAAATGTTTCTCGCCTTTGCTTGTCTCCATCTGGTAGGCAGGACATGCAGTTTGGGTTTTACAGAATAAGAAAAAAGTAAGGAGGAGGCACTAACATTTCTTAAGGACTGTGTTTGTTTTAGTCACCAGTGTTGGATTCATTTTGAGATGCCTGTTTTTGCCATGTATTGAACCTCAGGCCGTTACTCTGGTCCATGGTTTACACCCCAAAGGGGTGGAATTCTGGCAAAGTACAAAATTCCAAAGTATTACTGGGGAAAAAAAAAATTGCCCTAAACTCCCCAAAAACTAGTCACTGAAATAACCAATCCCCTTTATGGGTAAAGGCTTAAATTCAGGCAGAAAAACAGAGATAAATGCAGGGATCTTTCATATCTCCCATTTCTTTTAGTGCCTGACAAGTGTCTCAGGATTCAATGTGGATCACTAGATTGTTCTTTTCTCACACTTTGAAGGTCACCTCCCTTGACATTACTGAAGCTATGTCTTCAATAATCCAGATATTACCTGGAAACCCAGTGAAACATAGTTGTTACAGAGTCAAGAAATGGCATGCATGATTCTAAATTTGGGCAGCAGGGATTCTGTAATTGGCAATACCCCTGTTGGGAACAAACGTTGAGCTATTGAGCAGCTCTGCGTATACTTTTCAGCCAAAGTGATGACCATAGAGGGAATTTGATTACCAGGTAAATGTTTTGTACAGAGGAGGCTCCCTGACAGTATTTACCACCTTCAGAAATGCCAGTCAATGTCTATCAACCTCATACTTTTCATAACTAAGGGAGGAGGTTGTCCCCAGATACGGTATTAAATGAAAAAAGTAGGTAGAAGTAATTTTAAGAAGCAGTCATGCATAGTAAATGTGGAAGGAGAAGGAACCTGTCAGTTCCTGGAGAAGGAGTTCAGCAACAATTCATTCTTATTTAATTCAGCCATCTCCAGCTTGGGGTAACTGATAGCCACATAGGTTGAGGCTGGCCTCAGGTTACAATGTTTTCAAAAAGTGTCATAACTTTTTCGGGTGTAAACTAGATTCTTGTTGTGGTAACAGTTACTACTAATTAATCACAGAAATCACTTCTTTCCCCTCCTGTTCTTTTGGAGGAGAAACAAACAGAAAAAATATTTTACAGAACTACAAGAATAACTGTTCCTTTTCTATTTTGGTAATGCAAAAATAAACATTAGGAATAAACATATTAAAAAGAGTCATTAGGACTTTGGGATGCAAATTAACCATTTCATTTTCTGATCAATCAAGCACAACTCAATTAACTCAATGCACTTGCATGTCCCTGTTTCATCCTAATAATAAACAAAAGGAAAATCCTAATAATTGGATAGCATCAAAATATTAGTCTATAGAAAGAGGCAATATATATATTCCCATAGGTGGGCAAAATTTGCTCATCTCTTCCTTGGGCCATTTAAATCTCTAGATGTCTAAATCTTTTTTTATCTGCTGTGTGCAAATTCTGTTTAACAAACATTTGGCTGGGTTCACGGCACAAAGTTTGTTGTACTTTTTCAGAGTTCATTTAATAAACATAGACCTCTACAGCATGTTCCCTTCTCCTGCCTACTCCCCCCCCCAACCACTCTCACCCCCGTCCTCAAGCCTTAACACAGTAGAGGCACATACACATACAAATATTTTATCAGCATTTTCTTTAGGACTCCAGCCAAAATATTGCTTTTGATTATTTTTCCTCAAATAAAACATTGTTTATGTCCAGGAAGTCAAATGTGTCTTCATGATCTACTGACTCTGAAGTGGTGAAGAACATAGATCATAAAGCACCAAGTCATGATTTATGCCATAGCTGTCCTGAGCGGGATAAAAATAACAAGGCAGTGAATGTGGGATTCTCTACACAGCTGAAGACTTCAGTTAAAGCCTGAACAAGGAGGGGTCTCTGACCATGACACATGGTGCTTCGTTCCTCATTCATTTTCGTGTGGAAGGTGCCTGACCCTTCTGGAGAAGTGGCATTTCAGAGGATTGGGTGCTAGATGATTAATTCATGAATACGTTCTCATATTTGGAATTGCAAATCCTTTTCTTCCTTTCAAGATGTCAGTAATGTTTCTCTGCAGCTATGATGCAGATGCTATCGTAGGGCCTGGCAATACAGTTGCATGTTCCATGTAAGTTACAAGGTTTGTTATTGGGTTGCCACTCCCTATACAATAGGGATAGAAACTGCTTTTAACAGGCAGTAGCTTGCACAAGTACAAGTGAAGTATCTGTTTCCTCTTAAGAAAGAAAGAAGATTCCTGGGACCAAATCTGCAGCAAGGTGAGAGCAGGGTCTGTCTGTGGCTTCTTGCTGCAGTCTCTGGTCTGTGTCCAATGCTGAGGCAGCTGAAGCTCACCTGCAAGAAGGAGTTGTGTATCAACAGCATCATGAATCCATGGACTATATTTGTTTCCCACTAGACTTCTTCATGGGATCAACAGGATACAGGTCTCGTTGCTACAGCTGGTAAAGATGCTATGCTGTTCTGTTTAGTTAATCAAAAGCAATCCTTTCTTTGTGCCCACCTCCAGTGTCTTTTATGAACCTGCAGAGGTGCTTGGTACCATTCACCAGCTTCAGAAACTTCAGAAAACTCTTTCAGGCCCTCCTCTGTCATTACAGGGACTCCAAAAACACTTTTAAAAAAGTTTTTAAAAAGTTAACAACAAACAGAGACATTATTGAGACCTGGACAAGGATTCTTATGTAGTTCCATTGCTGGCCTGTAGCCCAGTGTGCTAATCACTGAACTTCTCATTTCAATCTCTTGCCTTTTTGTTTCATGATAGGATATGCACAATAGTACTTAATTCATAAATATTTTTGAAAGTTATGAACACCAAAAAAAGCGCTACAGAAATCCTAGATCATTATTGTTCGAAAAACATATAATAAAAACTTGAGAATAGTCACTGAGGTACTACTTGTTAAGGAGATCATCTGTCCTCTGGTTTTACTTTAAACGACTTGGAATTTGAGGGTTGCAATATGCATCATCAATGTCTACTTCAATATCTAACTTTGTAGCTTTCCCAAACTCTTGTACACTGAAGTACCTCTAAAAACTTTGAGTTTGCTATTTTACATATCTACAGCAGATATTACACAACTGGTGATTTATCGGTGGGTGTTAGTCTCTTTTCCAAAGTAAAAAGTGATAGGGCAAGAGGAAGTAGTAGTGCCAGGGAAAGATTAGGATGGATATTAGGAAAAATTTCTTCACCAAGAGGGTTATCAAGCATTGGAACAGGTTACCTGGGGAAATGGCTGAGTCACCATGCCTAGAGGTATTTAAAAGTTGAGTTGATGTAGCACTTAGGGACATGGTTTAGTGGTGGGTTTGGCTGTGCTAGGTTAGCAGTTTGACTTGATGATTTTAAGGATCGTTTCCAACCTAAATGATTGTATGATTCTATGATTGTAGCTAAAGGCCAGAACAATTTTTAGGGGAAAACTTCTGCCTGATATTTTTCTGTCTAGCTTAAGGTTGTATTATTCACAAATACTCATTGCAAAACCTCTCACTGTCTATGGTAGAGGACTGGGAAGGAGGCACTCGTTGCTCTGGGAGCTGTGACTCTCAGAACAGTACTTGCTTTAAGACTTTGATGTTTCTGAGGCAGTTCCTGTTTTGGGGTTTCTTATGTGCAAGTTGAATGCCTAGAAGCATGATTCCTGCTCAGGATACAAATAATGACGAACTGTCTGAATGTGGAAAAAGTTCTGGAATGCTAAATGTCAACGTTTTGTCTACATATATCCAGAAACTGTACTCAGGAGGTTTCTAAATCAGTGTGCTCTGTTTCTGTTCTTTGAGGTTATTTTTATAACTATTTCCCAAGCAATTGCACATCCTACAATGAGAACTACATATGTCCCAAGATTAAAATATCAGAAATAAGCCATTTTTAAACACTCAATGCTCGAAACAAATGGCAAGCGCTTTCTTTATATGTAGACAAGTATGCAACTCAAATAATTAAAATAAGTAATTGCGTTGTGGAAAAACACAGCACAGATCAGGATAACTATATATTTTTATTTGGTTTTGTTAAAGATGTAAATTTCCCCCTTAGGCTGATTTAACATACATGTAAATTTGCCATGTGTTTTTAAAAGCCTTTTTTGTCTTTTTATTCTTTTTTTAAGGAGCAATCACACACACACACACACACATATATTCAGGTAAATAGTTCTATGAATAGCCTCAGGGTTCCTTGGTAAGAATGTAATTGTCTGCGCACTGCCTCTATAACTGAATTGCCTTTCTTAATAATGGGATATTGGTTTTATAGGCCCCTGACTGCTCCCCTTTAATACCCATCAATTATCTTTTTTACTTTCTTTAATGTCCCTGTATCTTTTTCTTCCTTTGTGTGTCTCGTTTCTTCCCTGTTCCACAATCCCCTGCAAAAGTGCAGCTAGTGCAAGAAAATAATGCAGGAAAATGACTAACCTGGCATTTACAGACTCCTATTCATTTCAAATAGACGACTCCTGCACTGCTATTAAATTAACTGATGTTAGAGCTCAGAAACACAAGCAGGCTCACTCCTATCAGTCAGGACTGCCTCTCCCAGTTGCTGCTGCCTTCTTGTAATCATTGAGATCCAGAGACCTATAATACTGAAAAATAATTCTTTCTTTGGGTAAGTGTATCTGGGGATAAATTTGAGTAATACATAAGAGAGAAGACAGAGAATACCAGCACCAGCTACAGATGCCTACTAGTCCATCAACTTCAGCTTCAAAATGGGGCCTAGGAGAAAGCAACCCATGAAATAGGCATCATTGCATCAGTGATGAAATGTTCCAGTGCAGATTACATGAGCTTTCCACTAGCTTGTAAGAAAACATTCACTTCTGTGGTGGAAACCAATATGTGACATTTCAACTCCCCAAATAGTTGAGAAAATTAGTGCTTTGGTCAACTGGGCTAGTAAAAATGTAACCATGGCTTTGCTGGAGCAATGATTGCAATATATACTGTCCAGTAGAAACAAATAGATTCAGCAGATGTGACCACAAAACACAATTCTTATCTTACTGATTCTTCCAAAAT
This sequence comes from Scolopax mira, assembly GCA_004320125.1. Classification (NCBI taxonomy): domain Eukaryota; kingdom Metazoa; phylum Chordata; class Aves; order Charadriiformes; family Scolopacidae; genus Scolopax; species Scolopax mira. The sequence continues at coordinate 509,400 of BJBW01000455.1, read as the reverse complement.
CAGATAGAGGAGTACTGAAGAATTTATAGCCCCAGCTGTCTTTTGCTGCAATGCAACCTCAAGGTATTAATTAGCAAATCCTATGAAGAGGCTGTTGAAGAAAAAGTGCCATTCATTCATAAAATGGAAATGTGCAATCAGAGAGTATTTATTTTGCATGGGCCAACTACTCATAAATCCTCTAGAAATGATCCATCATTGTACTTGAGCTTGGATTCTGAGGAAAGAAGCTCATACCTTATAAGGGTAGTTTATTTTTACACACCTACTAACATGTTCCACTGCCTTAATAGCTGATGCCTTCTCTGCATGAGAACTGTATGACAAAGCTGATAGAGGGTTTTGCTGGAAGAGAGTGCACAGACTTCTGTGATAGGTAGCAGCAGATTTCAAGGACACCAAAAGATGGTGCAAAGGACAGGAATTACACTGAATGGGTTGCCCTGAGCTGTTGCCCAGTCAAATCAAACTACACCTCTGAGCTAGGTTAGCTGGTGATACTGGCTGTCAGGACCAAGCAAGAAAATCCCTTGGGATGGGAGATAGAGTTCTACTGAAACATCTGGATACTGTGAGCATCCTTGAGAGGTGGGTGGAAGTGTTAACTTTTTTTATACCACTGGATACTTAGCAGGAGAACTAGAGCTAGTCTTCAACATTATTTTCCCATTTTGACTATGTTTTTCACAGAGTTTTAGTATTTTCTTTTTTTTTTTTTTCCTCTCTTAAATGGAAAACACCAATTTGGGAAAAGCTCTCCCAAACTATATGGCCTAAACTCCCTTTTTCTATATTTTTGTTCCTCTACAACTGTCTTCCTACTTGTTCCTTTTTTCCTATTTTGCTACAGAAGTATGAAGAAAAGTAAAAATCCACACCTGCAAAAAATTTGGATTTTTTTTTTCTTGAAAAGGTTCTTAAAATCCAAATAAGAGAAACAGTAGGAAGACTGGAATGAAAAATTCTGATGACTAATAAGTCATTTGTTGGCAGAGATTTTTTTGTTTGAGATATCAGGGTTTCTAGACTAATGTTTTTCATTTGAGCTTAGAGATGACAATGTGACTGCACAATAGGTATATTTCTGCCTTTGGTTTTATTCTTTACTGAGAATAAATTTTATAATGCTTTTGTCAGAAGCTGGATTTCACCAATGTTAACTGAGCAAACCAGAATACTCCAAGGGGAAGACTACCCAAACATGTGGCTACAACTTAGCAGTTGCAGGCTCAGACTATGAGTAATAGTTGTTTTCCAAAAGAGCTGCTCCATAAGCATGGCAAAAACACAAGCTTGGAATTTGGGTATCTTCAGTCTGGACTAAAGACAGCAACTTTAGACAACAGGTTTTGAAAATCTTGGTTTCTTGCATCTGATCCCATTAAATCTTTTTGCTTGGATTATAACCAATTTCTATTGTTATGGTTTAGTAGCTTTTGAAAATAATTTCAGGGAATCTTTTGTTGTCATAAAACAATACCTTCTATTATTCACTCCCTGCCATCAACACTTTATATTTTCATTATATGTTCTATCAATAAAACGTTTACTATCATTCAATCAGTGTAAACGCTGTTCAGGCTCATCTACTGTACATTTCTTGATGAAAAATTTGTGACAGTTCTAAAGCCAACTAGATCAGCAAACTAATTTTTTAATCATATGCATGGGTGAAAGTATTTTACTAAAAAGGAGATATGAAAAAGAAGTAGATCATTATTACTGAAGCAGAGACAGCTTTATATTTTTATCTCCTAAAATGCAGCTGAGAAGATCTTTATTAAGAAGAAACTGTCATTTTTCAAAATTTGTGGCAGTAATAGCTAGTGAAGCATTTTTTTATTAGCATGAAGAGGGAATGCCTGTTACATAATACTATAGCAATCGTTTCAGGGCACAAGATTCAAAGCTAGATGAGGAGGAGAAAACATTTAAGAGGGTACAGATTCAGAAGTTTTGTTCATAAACTTCCAAAAAATTGGTGTTTTAGATTTCTGTATCCCATGTAGTGAAGAGTGAGAACCATTGCTCAGATAGAGTAAGCATGTACCTTTACTATATGGTGCAATTATTTCATCTCTCTCTGTATGGAAGCTGTTTCTCAGTACATGGACATGAGATTTCAAGCTGTAATAATAATATATTAGATTTTGGGGAGAAATCCAAAAGAAGAAAACGGAGAAGTTTTTTTTTCAGGGCAGGATACGCAGAAGTTTCCATTCGGGTATTGAAGGGGGTAAAGTTAAATTCATTTTCAATGGTGGATTTATATTTCAAGCTAAGCTAATTGAATTTCATCTACTTGTCCACCAGTCATCATGACTCTCTTATTTCTTTTTGTTTCATCTTCTCCCCAGTAGGCTTCACTTATTGGCACAAATGGATTCTGATATCAAAGGCAACTTCCAGTTGGCTTTAGGACAGCTATTATTTAATTGTTCCCTTTAACTGTCTTTTCTCTGTCACCAGAAGCTTGTGAAAACTCTTGTATTTAAAAAAGGCTGTTGGCCAAATTCCCTGCTGGGATATTTCTATGGGGCTACACTAGTAACAAATTCCACCTAGTAAATTCCACTCTCACTGCAGTACCTTAAATTTCTCCATCTCTTCTTGTGATAGCTTGTAAAACCTTTATGAAAAATAACTAAATTGATAAACTGATCAAATCCCAACAGCAACGTAGCAACCCAGCAACCCACAATATCCATCGCTTCTCCCCTAAGTTACTGAGGAGAACTGCTGGAAAGGGGCTCATGGCCTGGGGTCACAAAGCAAAGCCATTGGAAAGAGATGGGCTCCCTTGCCTGGCTGAAGGAGGACATGTTACTTTGCACCTCCTTGTGTCATCATTCACCACAGTAAGAGGGAGGCACTGGGAGGGAGCCTGCAGCATCCTTCAGTTTACCAGCCACAATTATTGTATTGAGACAGTTGCTCAACAAGGTAAGTTTGTCTGTGAAAAGGTATAAAGTAACACAGGAAAAGGTGAACTGGGGTACTGGATGTCAGTGGCACCTCAGGAATCTCCATACAATGTTCCACAGTACAGGGAAATATGTCCTTAGTCATAATTCACAGGGTGAACCACTCTGGGGGCATTGCTCCTTATGTTGGGGCTCACTGTACTTATGCTGGTAGAAACAGATGTGGTGTCAACTACGTCCTCATAAAAAAAATATTGTTTGAGTAGTTGGTGGCAATGAAAGAAGAGACAGGTTGTAATCTTATCTCATTTTCTAGCCAGAGAGGTCCTGGAGATCATTTTTAAACATTTGACAAAGAGTGCAAGGATGTAGTGAAGACAAAATTACTCCCTTCTCAACTAGTGGGTCAAAATCTGCTTTAGTTTTCTGAGGGTCAGGAAGGTGTGAAGAAGGTTCAGAGGAGGTTTAGACATATCCTTTAGAATATGACTGCAGAATTTCTTTGTGTACTGTAGTTATTAAGGAACTGTTGATTGACAGATGAGCGGTGTGTGCATTTGTGCCTCAGAGCACTACAGTGTGTAAATAGGTGAGCAGTACCCTGAAATATTGGTACATTCAGCTGGAAAGCTGCAGGTAATTGGTCTTGACTCAAAAGGAAATAGAAGCTAGAAGAGGAGACATAATTTGGGGATACCATATTAAAAAAAGGAAAAGAAGGTCATTCCTCTGAATATTTTTTGCACACTTACGGCAGCCTAAATCTGACAAACCATCAGAAAAGCCAGAGACAAAGATATTTGCATTTCTAAACACACCAAATGCTTAGAAGCTGAAGTCTTTTCTGCAAGGTCATGAGACCTTTCTAAACAAAGCCAATGCACAGAGCTGCCTGTAAGAAATGTCTCCATTAAGACCCCTATTCTGAACCTTTTTGCATCAGAGCTTTGTCTATGTCATGTGCTCTTCATGCATGTTTCCTGCTGGCTCAGGAGTGCACAATCAACCCTAAGCAAGATGTATTCCCAAGTGAGACTCAATTAAGGGTTCGCTTCTGGTGTGTTTAAAATGGTCCTGTAGTAATATTTATTTTTATGCTGACATATATGTCATCTCAGTAAATCCTTCAATCATACTATAGATATAAGACTCTAAAAAAAATAATCCTATGGACAAATAAACATATGGATTTAAACTTTAAAACAGGACACTTTTATATAATACAGTTGTCACTCATGGATCTAGTCAGAGTCAGGAGGCATCATTAATTTAGTTAGCTCTCTGAAGGCACTTGGGTATCATAGTGCTCAGATTTGTGCCCTGTGCTGAACTCTGGTGATTCACAAACTCTCAAATTAAGCCATTTTCTCCCTGATACATCATATGAGGGCAGAAAGCTCATGTAATGAGAGTGGGAGAGTACAAATGAGTGTCTGCAAGAATTGCATGCTGAGCACATTGCTGCTGGAAGAATCTTGGTGGGGTGGAGAGACATATTCTCAGGGTGTCAGGCAGCTAATTGGGCTTCAGGAGTGCACCTCTCTTTCCTTGCTATTTACAGCAATACCATGAGGTATATATGGGTTAGAAATTTTAACCTTATTTCTCATGGCTTTCCTCTAACCACAAATCTGCAGGGTAATCTGACAGGAGAAAGTCACTCATTTTCACAGGTGAAACTCTTCCTTCATACAGAGAATAATTTAAATATCATTTTGCCCAGAGTAAAGTCTAACCCAAGACCTTAAGTCTTACAGCATTCATGAAAAAAAAGCTGAGACCTGAGCTTCAGTCCTGAACTCTCTAATGTTCAGTCTGAAGCAGGAAGGAAATAACAATTTCTGTGGCCCAGCAAATGTGTAATTACATTTGGCAGGCAACAATTTTGACAAAACCAAGTAAGAGGCATGAAGGCACAAACAGAGCTTGTAGCAAGGCTGTCAGGCCAGGCAGCAAGTTGACTCAAGGGCTGGAAGAGAAGTCTTCCACAGCTCCAAAGAGGTGGTGGGAGAAGGGAGATATTAATATATTCCCATATGCTTTTTTGCAAGTAGTTGCTGCAGCCCCTGTTCTGGCTGGACTAAATTTGCCATAAATGGAGAATGAGGAACGGCCACTTTGTGAGTCCCAGCAAAATCCCCTCCGCGGCTCAGCCCAGGTCATGGCAGAGAATGGAGAGAAACACAGCTGCTCAGGGAACTTCCGTGTGAAAGTCTTGCAAGGAGAATAAGCAAAAAAAGTCTCCCCCTACATTAATTCCTGCACATATTAGAGGAGATCACACAAGGGCACGTCTGCTGAGGAGCCCCAGGCTACATTGCTTTCAGGTTCTGGAGGCACAGGAGATGAAACCCGACATATGCAAATAGTCACAACAGAGTCTTCACATGCAAAGCTTGTTTGTCTAAACAGACTGCACACACAGGATCTCACAAGTGATCTGATGGCACATCCAAGAGGCCCTTTATGAAAGATTTGTTGCACTAGTGCTTTAATATATATTCCCTCTGTATCACAGGGAATATTAACCTTTAATACCAGTTCCATCCCTATATTTTGCTCTCTACCTCCAGAACAGGATTAGATATGTATACTAAAAGAAACGTTATTAAATAATGTTAATTAAAAAAAAAAAATCATTCTTTATAGTCCTATTGTGACTGTTTCTATTTGTCAACTAAGGTAATGAAGTAAGGAAATGAAATGTTCTTTGTTTCTGAGATTGCTAGTGAGATTATGCAGACAGATCATTTTCCAATCTTAAATCTAAATAATTCAGTTGCCATAGGATCAAAGTATGTGTTGTACTGCCCTCGGTTTTCCATGCATTGATTCATCCTTATTCCCCTTAGCACATTTTCCTTTGATTTTATAATGCTCATAAATGCAGTTGGCAGTGAGTATGGTCAGCATCCAGATTGCTCATTATCACACTTATTGTTCTAAGCCTTATGTTCTCCTCCTCCTCTTGTAACCATTTATACTTGAGAAGTAAAACCTTACCTTGTGCGTACATCTGTGTAAGCATTCAGGGAAAAGTCAATCTCTTGCATTCTTACTGTAGCACACCCACACCTATCTTCCCCCAGATTTATAGCCCCTTGGTTAGGTGGGATCAGCTGTCCTAGCTGTGCCCCCTCCCAATTTCTTGTATCCTTCCAGCCTACTTGCTGGCAGGGCCATATGAGGAGCAGAAAAGGCCTTGACTGCCTGGCAACAACTGAAAACACCTGTGTACTATCAAAGTATTTCTCATCCCAAATCCAAAATATAGCACTACACCAGTTGCTAGCAAAAAAAAAAAAAAGTTAACTCCATCCCAGCTGAAATTGTGACAGAGGACCAGTGGAGTAAAACACCTCATGAACTTTGATGTTATAAGTCACAGACCTTTTATTCACTGTTGCACCTTTCACAGACCATTATTCTACAGCAGCTATGGAGTTTCCCCTCGTTAACAGTGATCTGAGTCAGGCCTCAGCAACATTCTCCAGTCATTTGATAGCAGAGAGAAAAGTATTCCTCACATCATCCTGTAAGTATGTTTTTATAGTCTGTAATTTTTATAGACAGTCCTACATGGAGGGACACACTTGGGTGCATAATAAGTCTTTTTTAATAATGTATTACAAAAGCCTATTTGTGTTGAAATCTTTCAGGCAGTTACTCTAATCAACTTAGTTTATCCTTATGTGTGTGAATACATACTTTTAAAGAGAATTAAAGCAAAGAATTTTTTTCCATTTTTATCATGCATAACAATGAGGTCTCAATTATAAGGAAGCCTCTTGTTTCTATCACATTAAACATAAATAGCAATGAAAATAGTTTTTTCTATGACTAGTTCATCCAACTATAAACATAAGGTACTTGAACA
>BJBW01000455.1:431694-502515 GCA_004320125.1 Scolopax mira | reverse complement strand
CTTGCAATTCTCCAATTCCACTTATTTTAGACTGTTCTTAAAATTCTCCTGGAAGAAAGAAAACTGAGTTGAAATTTTTATAAGAACAAAATATATTTAAGGTTGCAGCTCTACTTTTATCTCCCACACCTGGTTTTCTTTGATTAACAAAATTAGTTTGAAAATTGCCAGATGTCCTTGAAAAAGTTTTAAGCTTTCCTTGATTATACACATCAGTTGGCTTTGCCACTGAATTGTCTTGTTTGCTTTATCAATTGGTTAAAGAGATGATGTTCTGCAGCCATCTGAAAGACAGCTACATTATAAAGAAATCTAGGGGGCTTGAGCAGATCATTGGCATGGACACAAAATGTACCGAGATGGAAATTCTGAGTGCTGTAATGCTTTGGGGGAATTTTAACACTTGGCTTTCAAATCTTGGAAGTAGGCAGAAAAGTGCTACCAGAGGGACTGAAAAAAATTGGGGAGATTGCTGAGGAGAAGGGTAAAAGAGTAACTCACGGCTCCATCTGCAACTCAGTATCACAGCTCCAGGTACCATCACAAGTACTTCTGTCTAACAAGCAGCCCTTGAAGTCTGACAAACTGTAGAGCATTTCCTGCTTTAGATCCATATAAGAATAACCTTTCTCAGCTCAGAAGTCACATAGCCAATCCATGAGCACATGTGAGTGCCCAGAACTGAATTGCTTGCCAAAGTCAGTGCTGTCCTTGCATTGAACAGGCTTTGGTCTGTAGGGTTAATTTTGTTGGGTTTTTTCCTCTAAAATATATAACAGAATTCACAGCAGAAAAAAAAAGAAGAAAAACAAAAACTTCAAAGGATTGTTTTGGCCACATCCCTGGACTGGTCCTGCTCCTGCATCAGCCCTCTCAGATGCTTACCCAATCTCTTCTTGAAAGCCCTCAATGACACATTGTCCTGAGTTGGGCTCTTGCCTCCCTATCGTTTGCAAAGTTTTACTTAACATCCAGCCAGAATCTTCTGTCTTCAAAATTAAACCAATTTCTCTTTTTTTTCTCCTGGCAGGCATATAAAACAACTGTTCTCTATTCACTTTCTCTTCAAACAATCAGGACCGGTAAAGGTTTCACATAAGCGAACACACTCATCTAAGATATTTTTCAGATTTATTGTTTCTCTGTTTGATAGGAAGCTGGACTGTTGCTGGATGATGATTTTGAGACCTTGCAAGAATTACAATCTAGTCGAATTTGTAAATAAGATTTCAAAATTAAGAAAACCTAAACCAACCCAAAACAAACCCTAAACAAACTCAACACCTCCCCACCCACCCCGAAAATCCCCAAATCCAACTTGGGGACTTGCCCTTCTGCTTCCTTGACAGACAACCTGTAGTGAAATAAATAATGAAATTAAGTCATACTGTGCTGCAGCTATTCTATCCCAGAATATGATTCACGCTGAAATGGAATTTTATTATGAAATTCCAACAATCACAAGGAGATTCTTCTTTGCATTGCATTGTAATTCTCATAACGTAGCCTTGCCTTTCAAACAATTAAGTACTTCTTTTTTAGTGGCTAGGTCCTGAAAAGATCAGTTCCTTCCATATGCTCAACTTCATACATCAGAGTGTAAAGGGCCTGATGTACAAAGGACTAAGGAATTTCTGTGTTTTCATGCAAATCACTCCAGTAGCACAAGTCTGCTCTTTCTTCCAAGACTACAGCTGCCATGCGGTGTGCGGATGGCTGCTTCTGCATCCGGCTCTATGGGTGGTGGAAGACAGCCAGGTAGAGAACACCTGTGCCAAGGGACAGCACATGCATGCTGTTTAAGATGCTGCAGGAGGCATGACAGCTTGAGATGAGGCAGTAACTCATTCTTTCCATTTTTTCACAGTATACATAGCAATAATTCTTCATTTCTCAACCCAAACTCATTCAGTGGTTTGTAAAGCAGCTACAAACCTGGAATGAATCTGTATTTGATGTCCATGGCAAGGTGTTGGCAGTTGGGGGGCTACAGGGAGGGCCTCTGTGAGAAGAGTCCAGGGGCTGCCCTCTGCTGGACACGGTCAGCAGCAATGGACCCACCACAGGACACAGCTGAGCCCATCAGACAAGCTGGTGATGCCTCTGGGAAAACATTTTTAATACCGGGCAAGATGCCACACAGTGGAGAGTGGAGTGAAGATAGAAGTGTGAGAAACAGCCCCCCAAGCACAAAGGCCAATGAAGGAGGTGCTTCAGGCACTGCAGGAGAGACCTTTCTGCAGCCCATGGAGAGACCATGGTGACACAAATTGTCCCCCTGCAGCCTGTGGGGGACCACATCAGAGCAGATAGATATACACATTGCAGCCCGTGGAGGACTCCACACCAGAGCAGATCAATATGCCCTGAAGGAAGCTGTGGCCCATGGGAAACCGTGCTTGCAGCAGGAGAAAGGTGTGAGTAGGAAAGAGCAGCAGGGAGGAACTGTTATGTGCTGGCTGTAAGTCCCCATGTCCCACAGCTCTGTGCTACTCAAAGCAGAGGAGTTAATGTCAAGAATGAAGGAGTGAAACTAGCCTGGGAAAAAGGAGAAACGGAGGGAAGTTGTTTTAATTTTGTCTTTATTTCTCACCATCCCAATCTATTTAAATTAAATTAATTTTTCCGAAGTCAAGTCTATTTTGCCCATGATTGCAATTGGTGAATGATCTCTCTGTTTTTATCTTGACCCATGAGTTTCTTGTGTTCTATTCTCTCTCTGCCCTGTTGAGGAGGGAGAATGAGAGAGAGAGAGGTGGGTGTCCGGCAGCTGGCCAAGGCAAACCCACCACAGAATCATTGCACTCAGTGCTTGTAAAAGTTTATTTTTAAGTATTTTTAAGCTGGGATGAAAGACAGGAGTCACTATGTAATTTTGATCCTCAAGCCTAGTTTGCCAACATTTGTGCATGATGTTGTGTTTTGGTTTGGTTTTTTTTTTTTATTTACCCTCACTTCTACAACCAGCTCCTGAATTTCAAGGAATTTTATCGTTGAAGAGCAGACTAGAGATCTACTGATATCTAGTAGATTTTTTTTTGCCTTTGATCATACCGCAGATAGACTTGGTAAGTACTTATTTGAGGCTTCTCCACATCTAGGATTATAAATTCCTGATTTTGATTGCTTATGATATTGCTAATCTCCAGGTTTTGGAACAGATGATTTCTATAATGCATGTATACTGAAATATTTTTAGAAAATATAAACTAATGTATTTTAGTCAGTTCTGAAAAAGAAGTCATTGAAAAATTATATTTTGTCCATCACAAAAATGGAATAATTCAGAAGCAAGTATCCTGAAAATGGTTTACTAATGAACAAAGACAGGTAGTCCTGCTCTGGCACTACCCCCAACCTTTCAGAATCCACTCCTCCTAATTGATGCATTCATTCCTCAACCTTATATCTAACTTTTAGGGGAAGTAGGATTTTCTTATGATTGAATGGAAACCAGGAGCTCTCTGTTGATTTCTTGGTACTTCATCAGAATCATTATCTTTTTAAATGATAACTGTATCTCCATCCCCTGCATTTATTTTAAAATAGCTATTTCCTTTCCCCTATCTTTTATCTGACCTGCCAATTATATATGTATCAGGGCTGAAACGCCATCTGTGTTTGTGGAATGTTTATTCCACTAAGGCTGTGCCTTAAATTGATAACTTTTGATGCTGTCATAAAAATATAATCTGGAAAATTGATCAAGACCTGGAGAGTCTGGATAGAAGAAGAGAGTAATATGAAAGGAGGCACATTGGAGTTTATCTGACCTGTATCAGGAAATTCATGCATCTGACATGAAATTGTAGTTATCACTAGTATGGGTTTATCTCTCTTCTTCCGCTGTAATACTGGAGGATCTGATAGAGTAGGGATATCTTTCCGTCTCTCACCACACTGTTAAACCACACTCACAGCCATCAGATCTGAACACGAGGGCTACATAACACAATGTGATGTATCTGATGCCTTTCAAACAGACATTATTAAAAAGAATAGTAACACTGGTAATGTAGTGCCTTTTGCTCCAGATAATCTTTAGGGTGCTGGAGCTAAGGAAGACCCAAGAAGAAACCACAACTTTTATCAAAGAAAATGTCTTAAATTGTAAATGAATGAGAAACTTCATATATTACAGTTTTGTAGACTGGTAAAAATTCTAATGTTGAGCTATAAAAGGATGAAAAATATTTGGTACGTTAATTTTATTTTGATATTTTTCAGATAAGATCTCTGTGGTTAGTTTCTTCCTAACTTACGTGAGGATGTGGAGCACAGATGGGGCATCTAAAGAAATCCTAGTCATAATTAGTATTCCATATTCTGTAAGCACAGGAGACTACAACATCACAGCTCAAAACACAGGTCCTTCATAGATTATCCAAATTATATCCTTTGTTAGATGATGGTAGTATTACAATCCAGGCTCTGCTTTATGAAATCTAGCTTAAAGTTCAAACTATCATGTTTGAAACACAGTACATGTTTTAGCATGGCCAACACACAACTACAGAGCACCATACTCATTATTCATTTATCTTGGTACTATGAATACTGGATGTCTGAAGGATAAAGTCACCACGATCACATAAATTGTTTGTAACCTTCAACCACACCCAATTCATATAACGTAAGCTTATTTATAGGCTTTTGGACATTACCGTAGGGGTGCAATAATGTAGAAAGGGGACTCCAAGTTATGGTAATTGTTTTCTTTGCTTAAATATTTTGTGCAATTTTTTTCCATGCCATTATGTTTTATTATTTAGGCGTACTAGTGCATTTACCAGGTGGTTCCCTGGGCTAAATGTAGTAATTGTTACTTTGTTGGAATGGTGATATTAAATTAGATCATTGTTTGAAAAATTCCCTCTTGTCTGGGGCCAAAGAAAAGGCAAAAGGAAAGAGCTTGAGAAGCATTACAAGAATGATCTGATTTCTGAAAAATAAGCTTTATCATGAGGACATAATGAATAACAGTCTATTTAGCCTATTCAAAAGAAGGTTAAAAGACTAAGATCATAATCAATCTAATTGTGGAAGAATTATGACTCTTCAATGCAGAATATAGAGATTCAAATTTTAAAGGCTGAAGCTTGATGTACTTGAGTACACAAATTTTAAGCGAGGATAACTAGCCGTTGGAACAACCTATTAAGGGATGTGATGGCTCTTTTAATCAAGTTAGAGTGCTTTTTTAAAGACAGATTATAGCTTAGCATTACAGCATTGATGCAGAAATGATTGGTGAAGGTCTTTGGTCTGTGTTGTGCAGCAGAGTCAGACTAGATTTTCATAATGGCCTTTACTGTCTGTAGTAATCTATGCATATAACATTTCACCATGGCTAAGGGCAGATGTGGGTGGCATAAGCAAGTAACTCCTGCTTTAGAGCCTTTATGTCAGAGTCTTTCCCCTGCATTCTCCCATGGGAGCAACGGGAATGGTATTCTTCCCATTATAGGTCTAAGAAGAAACAAAGCAATCAAAAAAAACTCCCTTTCATAAATGTCTTGGAACATTTCACAAGAGAAGTTAAAAATATAAAAATTGAAAAAACTGTTCAAACTAGTTAGGCAGCACTTCTGAGTGCAGAGAAATTAAACAGGCTATTCCTCAGGGAGGTTTCAGTATGTTACTCTGCAACTTTCTATAATTTGTCTGAGGAATAATCTTTTAAGTCATCTATGTTAAGGAAGGAATCTTAAAGAACTCACCTCAGTGAGCTCAGCCCAAAGGAATAATCGCCATGAACCATCCCTGACTTAAATGCTTTACTTAGGGAGATTCCAACCCATTGCATTGTCCAAAATTTCTAAGATGTTATTTTTTTTCTGACACAGATGGCCTTTGTAGCAGACTTTATTATTAAAATATGCTTCCAATACTTACAATAATTACACTAAATCCATATAAAATAGAAAATAAAACAAGATAAGGGCACATACACATAAAGAAGGTGGATGGAAATAAGAAATATCATGAAGGATTTTTCTTTTGACCTTCTCTGAAAATTTGTAATGGTTGAGCCCATGGACATCCAATGATGTAATCTATGAAATTCAGATTCTAATTTCTCTGCTCTCTTTATTAGACAGGAAAATTCTTAGGGTTCACTTTCTGTTGCACATCTCATAGATGTTACTACTCTGAAATGGAAAAAAAAAAGCATAACCTAGATTTTGAAGTGCAGATAAATGAGGGTGCTCCAATGCAAAAGGGCTCTGTTTAATGACTGTCAAGTTTTCATGAGAATAAACCTATTTATTAATTATTTTTCCCCATTCTCTGCAACGTACGCGGTCTCCACTTGAAGCTAACTACTGAAATGAAACGATCATGTCCAAGGGGAGGTCTGGGATCAGTGGTGAAGCTGAGCAGAGCATCTACTGGAAAGGCAGATTGAGAAATATATCTGGCTTTGGAATGAGTTTGTCCAGTATTTTAAAGTCTTTCCAAAGGAAAATGGTTGTTCTTTCTAAGTAGGAGGATATGACCTTATTTAACTGTGTACGTAAAAGATGATCTGTGTCCCTGCTTAAAAAAAAAAAAAGAGTTAAAAATCAAATCAATTTCTTTTGGAAACAAAGATATAAACACTTTTTATCATATCATTCTTGTGACCTTTTATGCCAAACATACAACTGCAGGAGGCTGCTAAGAGCTAGTTTCACTTAAGCCTTCACAGTCATTCACCAAGATGACAGCTCAAAAGAAAAAATCTGTATTTTCAGATAAACAAGCTGTGGTTTCTGTTCAACAAAATGACACTAAAGGCTCTCTGTTAAGGACAGAGGCATGAAAGCATGTATGAAGAGGAGAAATCCAAATTTGTGTAGCACAGATGTTGTAAAAAGAGAGAAAGGAACAGTGCATAAAGAGCATCTTTTGTCCCCCTCAGAAACCACCAGAAAGAAACAAGGAGAGATTGCAGCAGATGCTACAAGGGGCTGCTGCTGGGCATGAGCAGAAGGGATGAAAGGAACAGTGGTTTGATCACAGGGTACCTGGTGAATATTCTTTCACATGTTTTCCCACCATCCTTTTACCTCCTCTGTAATTTTCTCATCTACCAGGAAGTATCTGCTTTCTATTTTAGGTCTTACCCTGATTATGTAAAGGGGCAATTTTCTTTCTACAAGCTCAGGCTTCTCTCACTGTTGTATAGTCAAGGTTTAGACCTCTAATAACAGACATAAATCCATTAAACCAGAATCTCATCCATAATTCTATCACTCCAAGAAATTATCTCTGGTACCCAAGACTCGGGAAATTATTGAAATGGTCATAACACATTTGAGACTGAATCTGGGAGGCTTCCCACTGCAAGGCTGAAAACCCGACAGTCTCTTTCACAAAATGGCCTGAAATCAGGTAGCAGATTATAGGCTTTTGTGAATCATGAGGGAAAAGAGATGAGACTGGTCAGAAAGAGACTAAGTGTCTAACCTACCCAGGATGATTAATGAGGGCCTCTCAGAATTTAAAAGGACCAGGTAAAAGCCTATGTGATGTTTTTAACATTTTTGAAAGACCAAAATCTTAGGAAAGCCAGAGTGCAATTAAAAATTAAACTTTCTATCAGCTTCTGGGTTTCCATTCTTATCTCATTCCTTTCATTCCATGGCTCTAGCAATGAGTACCATGAGGTGATTAAATCTTCAAATAATTAAAAATATTTGGTATTTTGGGGAAAGTTAGAACAATATCAAGCAATTTGCCTGATGCAGTTCTAATTATTTTTGATGTCTTTAAAACCTAGGTGCTGGGTGAGATGATAGAGTTGGATCACTTGACTTCAGGAGATAAAAGAGATGTTAAGGGTGCCTTTAGTTTAAACAGCACTTCATTGTATGGTCAAGCATAAAAAGGCCCTGAAAGCATCCCTGAGAAGGATAAAACTGCTTATATTGATGTCCTGATGAATCAAGTGAGGCTTTCAGGCCTCTCTGAAGGATGCTGGCCTTGCTTTCAAAGAGTTTAGGGACTGTAATTTGTGATTATTTCCACCAACTTGGTAACATACTTATCCAAACTAAGAAATTGCACTTTTGTATTGATTGTGACTTTCTTTTTGTGAAGTCGGACTGACCTCAGTGGTACAAAAACATCATGATGGAAGTGGTTAATTCAATCTTTAAGTTGCAGCGCAGCATTCAGAGAAAGCTTTTAGTCCTTGGGTAACTTGACAAATTTAATTTAGGGTTTCTGGTTTGGGGATATGTTTTTGTGATTCCTGCGATTCATTTTGTGTTGTGCTTGCTGCTCCCTGCTATTCTGCATGGAAGCTGAGAGTTAAAAAGTATGTGTTATTTTACTTACAGGTTTTGTAAACTGGAGGGGGAGAATGAAGGGGAGGAAGGTAGACAGACAAGGAAAGAGAGACTAACAAGGGGAACACTCCCACCAGCTCAGCAGTGAACAACCAAAACAAGGGTGCTTGTTTGGTGACTATGCAACACCTAGGACCTGATCCTTTTCCTGTTAAGATTGGTGAGTATTTGAATTAAATCTCTGAAGACTTATGGGAGCAATTTCTGTGGCACACTGAACTGGACAGCTGGTGTTACAAAGGGATCTGCCATTAACCCCATTGCTGGCAGCTGGGTTCCCTTCTGTCTCAACACATTTTTTACTGGGAAGGTACAAACTGCTACCTTGGGCAAAATTTGGTCTTTCAGTGTCCTTTTTCTTTAACAATTGAACACCTCTTATACCACCCAATAGGAGCTTTTCCTTCACATACATATGTAAAACACATGTATTTGCAAGATATTTTACTTGTCATAAGCATAGTCAGTAATACACTAACTAACCCTGGGGAAATCAGTTAAATAAGTACCATCTCTCTTTTACAGGGAAACAGAACCTGAGAAGCAATAAAATGTCAGATGATCCACAAAGCCAGAAACTGGAATTCTCATTTTGCATTTGCTGAAACAAAACCATGTGGGCCGAAACACTTATCTCGCCCTCCCCATCTCCATCTCCTTCCCCCCAGAAAAATTTTTACAATCAAGAAAGCAATTTAGGACAAACATTCATCATAATTAGCTCATCTTTTAGCAGCTCTCACTACTGTTTATGTTCATTGATACATCACCCACAAAAGCTTACCAATTCCATGGACTAATTTTGAAGCTATTCCTCTCCAGGTTTCTGCTGTGTGTTCTTCCAAGTGGACTTTCTCTGTCGAGGCTTTGTGCATGTAATCAATGTTTATATCTTAGTACTACCTATGTCTATCAGATAGCATTAGCTCAGTACTAACTTCTGATAGAACACTGCACCAAACTCAGAAATTCAGATTTTACCTGCTGAAAAAGGCATGCACTTGTAAATTGATCCATGGCATTGGCCTTTGAAATTTAACACAAATCAAAACAAACTCTCTGAATCAAGTCCTAGTCTTTGAAGCCCAAGCCTCTTCTTTCTGCAGCCAGTGTGAAAGGTGCCATGAGCTTCATGGCAGCAAGGCCCAGATCATGTGCTTACACATCGTGTACATCTGCCCATTACTCTTGTATGGAACATTTCCCCAGGCTTCAGAGAGGAACAAGGGCATAGATTCTCTTCAGTTGTCTTGAAGCCATTTATCAACAAATCTATCAAAATCAATACATTTTTCTCTTTGTTATAAAAGTCACTGTGAAACTGATTTAAATCTTTAAAAAAAATTGTTCTTCATAGCTCTTTTAGCCTCAAGGTTATGATAAAATAAATTGCAGTTTTCCAAACAATGCCTGAATCTGTTCCAGTATGAAATTTCATTGTTTTGCTACCAATACAAGCACTGAAGTTGTCAGTATAACTTTTGAGCTAAGCAGGCTTGACACTTGAATGCAGGTGAGTGACCTGGACCTCTTGAACTCACAGTCCTCCTTCCTGTATGGTCTCTGACTGACAAAGATCCTGCAAACACTGGGAGGACTGGAGGATTCACTGAAATTCTCCTTGCAGCAGAATAAATAAGGCTATAGCAGCTGTAAAGGCAGAGACATAATAATTACTCTGTTCCTCAGTTCATTCAGCTGGAAAACAGGGGCCATGATACTTGCCTGCTTCTTAAGGGGCTGTGAGGCTTAATTAACTAGAATCTGCAAAATGTTTGAAGATTTTTGCTTGAGGGCATTTTGCACACAAAATATTTTTCCTTTTAGTCTTCTGAAATTACTAATTGTGTTATAAAAGCATCAAATGTCATAAGTAAGTATTGAGCCCCACTGCAAAGTCAACTGGTTAGCACACACAACCAAAGCCAGTCTACATCCCAGCAATTTCACAGCAAGATAGAGGAAACGTGCATGGGATAGAGAAGAGAAAGAGTCAGAAAGAATCATGCATTTCCATGGGGCTAGAGCAGAAATACCTACTTTTAAGCTTGTTCAGTTGCTTTGGATATGTAGCTTTACCTGTAAATTAGTAAATTTGGAGGTTGCTTTTTTTTCACTTTTCCAGATCTTCTGCATTGAAATCTTTCCATTATTACTTACCTCTAGCTTTGTTCTGATCTATTGCCTCCTTTTTTTCACTTCAGACTTCTTCAGGAATGAAAAATCCATGAACATCTTTATTCTCCTGGTCTTTTTGTTAAACTTGGGGTTTTGTCATGGTTTAACCCCAGCTGGCAGCTGAGCACCACACATCTGCTCACCAGCAACCTACCAAAGCCCAGTCTGTTCCCAGGTAGCAACACCCCCCAGCCAACTTCCCCCCCCCAGTTTTTATACTGATCATGGTGTTATATGGTATGGACTATGCCATACCATATAACTTTCAGTCAGCAGTTCTGGCTGTGCTCCCTCCCAACTTCTCGTGCACCTCCAAACTTTCCACAGACAGGGCACAAGAAGCTGAAAACTACTTGACTTCTAGTGTAAGCACTACTTGGCAACAACTAAAACATCAGTGTATTATCAACATTCTCATACAAAATCCAATACACAGCACTATAGCAGCTACTAGGAAGAAAATTAATTCTATTCCAGCCAAAATCAGGACAGGTTCTAATATCAAGATTAAACTTTCATTCAATAGTCTCCTATCAGGAAAGCTATCACTACAATACCTCCAGAACAACATATTAAATCCTTGTTTATAAATTAGGCATTGACTTCTTATCCTGACAAATGGCTAAAAAGCAGAATCCCTGCTTTGTTAATGAATGGCTCTGAAGTCATGAAGCAAACCAGCATCACTCAAGTATAAATTTTCTTATGACTATAACTAAGATTTATCGTCCAAATGCCTGAAGTTTGGCTCAGTTTTATTACTAATTTATTAATATAATACTGCATCACTGTGATTAGACAAAATGAAGATTTCCATCTTCATGATTAGCAAATAAAGTCTTGATTTTAATTTATTTAATCACCTTTATATAATTTTATTCTCTGCTGTTAGAGTTGAATATTTCTTATTAATTTTTTCTATTTTTCATTTAATGAGAACATTTAGTATTTTACCACAGTTGAAGCATCAGGAAGTAAACTTCCACTTCAAAATCAGAATAGAGGAACCAGTATAGAATGTTTTACAGATTATTTTTCTAAGGATTGGAGATTAACTTCCCATTATGTTTTTTCCATATTTTTCAAATTATATCATTTGTCTGCTGCAGACTAAAACCCAACAAGCATGGAAGATAACATAGACAACTGGTTTCAGTTTATGGTATATAACATTTTGAAAGAGCAACTGAAAAAAGCAGACTTGTTTTCTGCAGATTTAAATCTACCACTTGTGTCTGTGCCACTGTTACAAATTCTAGTGGATATTTAGGAACACCAAGAAGACTGCATATCAATGATGTGAACAGACTAACTGCAACGCATTAAAAAGTCTGGCTGAAAATCCTCAGCTCAGTAAAATAAATCAGAGATTTATCATTCCATTTCACAGTACCAAGATTTTCAATCTCGGAAGTATCACTTTATTCTTAAAAAAAAACAAACCAAAAAACAAACAAAGGTATGAAAGGAGATCACAGACCTGAGAAATGAAGTCTGCCTGCTGCTTAGTAGGCTAAGGTTGAGTTGATAGCTTCAAATTATTTCTGAGAATGGCAGAGAGGAATCCTTAGTAATGCTCAGCCCATCACTTTGCCACTGGAGCTGCATATTCTTTGTCAAAAATATCACATATATCTTGTACCTGATGAGAAACCATAGCGCCTGAAACTAAAGCATGGATTTTTCAGCCTGATTTGAGGAGATGACAATTAAACAGGTGGTAAGTGTCAAATACCTTTTATTTTTGGTGTAAGAGATTTATAAAACCATAAAGTCAAGCCTTGTGGAAGGGATTGTCATGAAGAAGACTGTATGCACTTCCTCACACAGGGATGAAAACATCAGATTGTGTTAAGTGGAAACCCAGGAGATATCTCAGTTCACATGCACAGAGACTTATAGGAAACTTAAGGGATGAAAGTGGCAGAATATTATTTCTCAGCAGCAGCATGTAACAATCCCCTGGGTTCATGCAATTTCAGATATGTTTTTTACATGCACACACACCCCTCAAAAAAAACCCGAAAACCAAACTAAAACAAAAACAAAAGACCAAAAGTTGACAGAAAGACTAGGTTAACAAGGCCTCTTCCAAAAACAAGCTCCTCTCCTTTCCTCTAAAAAGTCACCTGCCTGTCTCTGAAGCCATTCTGATTTTGACAACTCTCAAAACTAGCCAAGAAGATCTGAGAGGAAGGAAAGCCAGCAAAGTGACAAAATAAAGGATCAGTAATTTCCTTTGACATCAAGGTTGGAGTTGGGTAAAGCCACTGACCTCAGTCTTATACCAGCTTCACAGAGAGGTGAATCAGGTACAAAAGCATTAGATGGGTCAAGCGTGAAGGCTCAGGTCCTTTTCCTAACTCAGATACAGGAATCATCTTTGACAGATGTTACTACTTCATCCAGACAGCACTAGTCTTGTTACTCCAGCAGAGCCCTTGCTGCTGTGGCAAACTAGATCATTTTCAGGGCAAGCTCTGACACACTGGAATGACAAAATGCCATTAAAATCAATGGACCTGCATCTATTTACTAAATCTTATTGTAACTAGAGATTATTCTTTACACATTTCAGCACTACAAAAACCATCCCCAGTATGAGGGAACTTGACTGACTCAGGCCATATTTAAAGTTAGGGTGGAATCCTGGAAAGCCACTTGGTTGCTTCAAAGCTAGTTTATTCAAGCAAGCAGCCTTGCAATAAATGTGTTCAGTTTTTAAGAGCTTGTAATTTAGCACTACCGGGGCCAGAGAAACAAATATCTCTGATCTCTGTGAGAGGTTCCAGGACGTTTTGCAGACAGACTCACGCTTCGGCAAAGGCTAGCGAATGAAATATTGTGCCACGTGCTGTAGCAAGATACCTGGAGAGGAGATGCTAGCAACGTGAAGTGTGGATCCCGGGACGATAGCCAGATGCCAGCAGAAGGGAAATGTCTGTCACTTTGCAGGGCGGCCAATTGTGGTTAAGGCACAGAACTTCAAAGCTCTAGTGAAGAGACTGGAGGGCATGTGATGGGTAGGGGGGAGATCGACACTGCTCCTTGCTTGGGGAGGAAGATGTCAAAGGGACTTTATATCAGGGCCTTTGATATAGGGGCCCTGACCGACATATAAGGCCTGAGGAGACTAACAGGTAAAGGATTTAGAAGAGTATACACCTGAGGAGGACTACAAACAACATGAGCACAGCCAGAATTGATGGAGGTGACAGAAAGAGGGTGAAAGGCTGGTCCCTGATCTTCTATGCCACTCACAGAATAACTCTAATGAGCCACAAAATAGGGCAGTTTATAAATGCTTATTTATGTTTGGATTTTGATCCTTCAGTTCTATTGTACATATTTTAGAGTCCAGGCACTTCCCTGGAAAGCTCCAAAAATCAGGAGGTAATTTCCAGCCATCCAAAAAAATAGTTACACGCCATGATTTTTAAACCAATGGCATGATTACTGTTCTGTGTAAGGGAAAGTATGATAAGACTTACTGGTGTTGAGCTTATGGAGCCTGTAACACCATGAAAGCCACTGTATAAAACTAGAAATAGCTACAGCATTTGGCTAGTAAATTGTACATAAAAACACTTTTTGAAGTAAGATTATGCAGAAAGCATTAATGTTATCCAATTAAATTTTGAAAAATAAAAAATATCAGTCACCCAAATATTTATCTAACATTGTAGCATAACCCATAAAATTCAAGTTTGGTTTCAATCTATGCAGTATGGAAATCTAAATAATATTATTTCTTTTCGAATAGGCCTGATCTGAATAACTAGACAGCCAATTTATTTTTATGGTGTTCTGTGTGATAAAGCAAGAAATTTTCAGAATGCTTTATAGCCATAACATGTTGGCCCACATATTTTTAACAAGATATTTTTTCTTTTGCGTATTATTTGCTACAGAAATTATGGTTCTCAGATTGGTTGCATCCTGAATCCTGTAACATACACTGTTGCACTTATGTCTGAGACAAGGTTCAACATCTTGAACTTTTTTGGGAATCTGTGTTAAAATGATTAATAGTAACATACTTGAAGCAATATTTGGTATAGCAAAGGGGGTTATTTTTTCATATTACTTTATTTTTTCAGATTATACTATCTCTTATCAAACTGAAAAATGGACTCTTCTGTGCAAGAATTGGTGAAATAATTTAAGAAGCAATGCCAAAACAACTTTGCACTGTTACACACTGTTATTCTTTCATGGTAACCTCAGGTACCAGAGTGGATGTTACCTGCTGTGCTTCAGTTCTGAGGCCTGGTAAATAAATGGCTGCCCTTGGTTCAACTACATTCTTTGCCTGTTTGAGAGAAAAGTTGGCTAAATATTTCCCAGATGAGTGCCCTAATCTCTGGCCTGTGGATTCACCCCTATTTTGTTTCTCCTCAGCCAACTTAATTGTTGATTATTGAAATCATGTAATTATTTCATGCAAATCAGGTCATGAGGGAACTTTCCCCAGAAGAAGTGGTAGCCTTCTGACTGAAGTGTTCCCAATGGGGATGTGGGTTCGCTTCCCCCAGGCAGGGGAGGAAACTGAGCAAAGGCTTAATTGCAACCAAAATTATTCCACCCACATTTGCAAATATAGGATTCAACAAAATCATTTCACTCCTTTCTGCTCCATTACTGCAAGGTGTTGTGAGAACATCTTTTCAAACTCCTTGGCATCCCACACCTCATGCAAGGTGTTGAATAATGCCACTCGGGATGAGTGTCACGCAGGCAGAACACCCTTCTTACCATGCTGATGTTGCCTCTGGTGATATGACTCAAATACTGGTTGGCTGTAGCATAGAGGTCTATTAAAAAAAAAAAAATCTAACCAGGGATATATCCATATTAAACATTAAGAGGCTGTCTCTGGGTGAATAATACATTGGTTAATTTTACCCAGGCACTAGGCAATGCTGGATATTACACTATTTCTTTATTTCTAAGAAATATGACAGAAATTCAGTCAGTACTTTGATAAATTTGACAGTCTTAAAGTTACCATATTAAATGGATATTTAATTGCATCTTCATAGATTATTGTAAGCCATGAAATCCCCAAATTACCATATTAAGTTGTTTTCATAGCCGTATTTCATTGTTATGGCAAGCAGTACTGCTAGGAAGTTTCTGGAGTCACATCTCAGGTATTAATGTGAAAAAGATGTTAGAAAGGTGACTTTATATTGAAAAATATTTACCTGATAGCTTTACTACCACATTCATGTTCTCGTTTTGTTTTTCACAGGACTACTCTCAGAAAAATTATCAATGTTAGTATAAAATATTCATCCATCTAGCATAATAAAGCTTCTAATTATACCATGCTAAGCCTATGTAATTACTTTTAGCTGGTATACGTGGTAGTAGGTATAGCTTACAATAATGAAAAATGGCTTTCATGAGAACACTGTTGTTATAAATGCTGTTTGGGAGATTTAGGTTGGAATAGTTAATAGGTGGGCATGCTGTTACATAGCAGTACATGCAGTACTCACAACAACAGAGACGTTTAGCTGGAAAACTATTTATACCATCAAATTGGTTAGGTTACTCAGGTAAATAACAACAATCTGATAACACAGCTGGTACCACCAGAATTTACAGATCCCTCTCAACTTAATGCTTCTTTAATTGTACTTTCAACAGATAAAATAAGGCAGAGAATTACAACTATCAAAAATCAGTAAACCGACAGCTAAGATTAAAATTAATACTGTACCCGTCTTTCTGTATTCAGATAATACATCATGCGTTTGAAAAATAATCTTCTTTTATCCCTCTTTGTATCCCTTTTATCCCTCAGGATCTCTATCAGCACAGGAAGTTATAAAAAAAAATACTATTCAGATCTATTCAGGGTTTGCTCCACAAGTCCAGCTTTACCATATTCTCCAGATAATATATAGTTGATAGCCACTCTGTTAAAGTCAGTCTGACCTTGTTGCAATGAGTAGTAGCATCCATCCTGACTTTTAACTGTGCTATGTAAGGTCTCTTCCTTGCTTGAGTGAAGGTAAGCAACACCTTTCAAAAACATTATATTTTATATAACGAGTGATCCCCTCTGTCAAAGTCTTGCTCAGGTTGCAGATTAAATGTTTGAAAACAAGGAAGCTGCAGTGTTCCCCTTCTTTTCTGTTCTGTGCCTACATCATGTGCCAGATGGGATCAGGGGTGCATGGAGAAAATATACGATCATGCAACCCCATCCAATACTACAAAGTATTCATAGTTTAAGTGTCATGAGCAACTTTTAAGTGTCATTCAACTTTAAGTGTCATGAGCAACTTTTATGCTTGCTGTTTTATCATAATTTCCTAGGCTTTCTTTTAAAGGAGAAGACATAAGAGAATTGCTTTTTCATTTTTCTTTTTTTTTTTTGACTCAGAAAAATGCAAGCAGAGACAGCTGTCAATTTAGCCAAAGAACCAACCCCATTAAATAGGAGGCTGTCAAAGGGAGGACAGAACTGGCCCCAGGGTAAAGAGAGACTATTCATTGTCCCTTTTCAGGTCTGCATAAAATTTTGGGAAGCTGATGAAAGAAAGTGCAATAGGTTGTTAGGTTGTTGGGCCTGGAGACTCTTAGGAGTATTTCTTGTCCACAAAAGGGTCTCAGAGAGTTGTGAACAACTGAAGTATGTGCTTCAAGTAACATAAGATATTGTATCAAAAGCTGAACACGTGTATTCTGAATAAATTCTAGAACATATCAAAGACTCATTATTAGCATAGAAGGTATGAGTATTTTGCAAAGAGAAGGCTGAAAGAATACTGAATAGAAAGTTCTGGCTAACCTAATATAGATTTGGAGCACCTTTAATAAAAGTGCACATGGTTATAGCAGTATCCCTTCTGTATTATTATATGGCAATCCTCAGAGGGAATCTTATGTTCAAGACATTCAATATATATTCAAAACTTCAAACTGAGTCTTCACACATAATACAAGTTCTGAATCTTCTATATGCTCAGTAATCATTCCCTCTGTGGTAAAAAACAAAGCTGCCAAGCTGCCATAGAATAAAGTTGTCGTTTACTCCAGATCAAGTACATTTAAAATACGGCTCAGTGACACCTTTCCTCCATCAGTCAGCTAGCACCTTAAAATTGTCTAAATGTGAAAATCGTATATGACATATTGAAAAGTTGCACATTATCCTGCTTTTCTCTTAACATCTAACAGGCACCGATGCAATAAGAAGTAAAAATGCTGCACATTCTCATTCTTTTAATTCCTTCCAAAAGTATGCTTTAAGGATTACATTATTTTGCAGCATATTTAGATGTATTTACACATTGCTCTCGTAGCAAGATCTGGAGTTGATATAAATACAAACTCCAAAATATCTGCTTCTCTGCCTAGTATTTCAACTATTCATGAGCATCTTTGGAGTAGTTTGAATGAAAAATAAAGGCATCTAAGTGAGATTTGCATCATGGTGAAGCCCTACAGCTTCTTTGCTGTAGGAGTGATAAACATAAAAAAGAGAAGTCTGATGAAAAGCCCGTTGCAGTTGTTGTTTATGAATGTTAACAAACATACTGTGTAAGAGATGAGAAACAGAGATTGCAAGAACTGTTCTCTTGCTAAAGCTAAAAAAAAAAAGTGCTCTTCCACAGAAAGTCTGTTTGTAGCAAGCAAATGGGATCTGAAACATGACTTATGTGGATAACTACACAAAACCAGGACCTGTCAGCTCACTAGTCAGCTACTTCTTCCGTTACCCCATTAATAAAAGATAATACAAAAATGTGAGCATACCATTCAGATACGGTTGAAATCCACATAGCCAATATGCAAAACGCTTGTCCATACAGCAGTGCTGTAAGCAAGATGTGAGACCACTGCTCTTCATGAGGGTGCCATGGCATTAGTACGACCCAGTGCCTCCTTCAGGCTTTCAAAGACATTGGCATGTCCCAGTACCTTCATCCAAGCATTCCTCCTCCTGGTTATGCAGCGCTTGATGCTGCAATTACCTGTGTTATGAGACTCCCACTCTATGAGTGGGTGGACTTCAATGTTGAGGAGAAAAAGTCGTGCATGTTCGAAAAGTTCCAATGTTCGCAGTGAGCCCTTCTTGTGAGAAAACTCATAGTATTTAAATATCAGACAGTAATAGTAGGGAGATGTTCCCATGTGCAAAATGCCACAAAAAGTCAAGATCTATTTTGGAATAAAGAAATTATGGGTTGTCTTCACCAGGTAGACAAAGACAAATTCTAACAGCTCCACTAAGACCAAAATATACGTAAGAAATTAAAACCATTTTGTCTTGGAAAGTAACTCAACACTGAGGATTTTGAAAATGGTTCACCACTCAGACAATGCTGAATGGATTGCATTTGGTGAAGGAGTTAAGTTATTGTAAAACTAAATAAGGAAATGGAACAAGTCTTGCTCTGAGTTTAAAAATGTAAATGGCAGCATATTTTCCATGTTTTTACATTAAACAGTCAGAGCAGAATTTGGCCCTACTGTTAAAGCTACCTGGATGTAAATGAGGGACCATATAGCTTTCTATCATTTTTCTATGCTTTTATTTTGAGGGAAAACAAACCAAAACAAAAACCTCTTTGAATGCATTTCCACACTTAGTCTTTTTTGTCAACACAGCTGGTCAAAAATAGATTAAATACGTTACACAAATATTTTCAGACTAAGTCTCTTTCCAGATTACAATTTAGCAATTGCTTGTATGTCCTCCACCAGCAAGATACTGATGTGAACTATTTTCTGGGGCTTTTTCAATGGCTCTAAATGTATAGCAAGTGAAAGAAAACACTGTTCATCCAACCCCCTGCGGACAGCAGATTATTGTCCTAATAATTCCCTCTAACAGTAAGCAGTTAAATATTAGCCATTAACTCCAGGCTTTCGCTTTCTTGTCTGATTATTTCTGAAGTTTGCATATTTTTCAAAGACTCAAATTAAGAATATTCAGGCTGAGCATCAAAACCCAAAATAATTAGTTGCACAAACAGAGTAATTCAGCTTTATTGTCTGAATTAGAGCAATGAAAAAATGAAATATATTTCCTGTCATAAAAAAAGAACCTTTTAGAGTACAATCCTATTTTGTGAACATACTTTGAGGGACTGCACAAGTCAGTACAATTATTTACACGTCAACGTTTTGACTTTTAACTTCTGTATTAAAACAAGAATGTGTTTATTTTGTCTGAGTTTAAAATAATTTCTTCTGAGGTTTTGATGCAAAATTAAGTCAATCACAACACCTGGTCATTAGATGATTTAGCAAAATCATGTTACTGATATAGGATACAACACATTCCTTGTCATGAGCTTTAACACTTTCTGTGTGCTCGTCACCTCCCAAAGGACTCACAAAATTCTCACATTTCTGTTAATCACTATCTGATCCAACTTCCATGCAAGTGGAAATACATACTGCAAAGAGCTCTGTGAGTCCTTCAGCTCACCCTGCCAGCTCCACTCGTACAGAATGAAGCGGTAGATTTTTCAAAATCATGCAGTGACTTCAGCACAAGAACACTTGATCACACACTGAAGTTAGGAGTAGCCTACCCCAGAGTCTTTTTTGCCACACCATAGTCTTGTTAAAGAGACAATAATGAAAGTAATATCTGATCAATATTCAATTTGAAAACCTTGTTACTACAGTTCTTGTAAACATGGACAAATTTTCTTTTATAATCTCTTTGTGCTACATGCTGTGATGTTTTTTGGTTTGAAACACCTTTTTTTTTTTTTAGAAATAACAAAGGAAGAGATCTTAAGTATCTTAAAACTATTCACTAGCAACATGGTAAGCTCCTCCATGTGCTCAGGATCTGATTATATCCCCACCAGTTAACATGAGCACTTTGGGTAAGCGTCCATGACATGCTCTGCTACAACAATTTTGAGGGCCTGTCTTTAACACTGAGGTGCCTTTTACAATACATTGCTTACAACTGTCTATGATAATTTTGATGGATGTTCACAGGAATATGAGAAAATTATTGGAAAGAGTCCACCTGAAATAAATAAATACAAGATTCTTTAGATGGGTAGCTCCAAATTCAGTTCCAAGACTGAGATGTTTCTGAAACATGTGCACACACCCACTCACCCTTAAAGCGAAGCTAATAAGCACCTCTATCCCAGCTGACAGCAGCCAAACAGTCTCAATTGCAAACCACCCCCAATTACATTAACAGAAACATGAGTAATCCATACCGAGGAACGCATATGAGTCAGTAATGATGTGAAATTATACAGTGGCTCCTTAAATTAGTGACCTTTGGTTCATGAACTAACTGTGCTATATCCATTATAATTTTATGTTAAATCCACAGGTCTGCTGTTATAGCTTAACCTTGTCAGCCAAGACAGTGCATGACTGACTATCTCAGTGCTAAAAAAGCCAAAGCCAGCAGATCTGTATTTTTAACCAAAGAACTGGATCCTATAGCACATTAAAAGTTTTTAGCTACTTGGGAATTGTATATTGTAGCACATCAATATGTAAACAACTGAAAAAAATGCCTTCTCTTTTGTAATTCTCATTTACATGAAATGATTTTACTGTCTCACAGATAGGTCAGGATTATTCTCATATATTAAGGATCTGGATGAGGGAATCAAGTAAGTTTGCAGATGACACCAAGTTGGGTGAGAGTGCTGATCTTCTTAAGGGTAAGAAGGCTCTACAGAGGTATCTGGACTGGCTGAACCGATGAAAAGGAGGCTCAGGGGTGACCTTATCGCTCTCTACAACTACATGGTTGTAGCGAGGTGGGGGTTGTTCTCCCAAGTAACAGGCAACAGGGCAAGAGAAAACATCCTCAAGTTACACCAGGGGAGGTTTAAGATGGATATTAGGAAAAAATTCACTGAAAGGGTTGTCAAACACTGGAACAGGCTGCCCAGGGAAGTGAGTCATCACCCCTGGAGATATTTTAAAAGACATGTAGATGTAGTACTGAGGGACATAGTTTAGTGCTAAGTTAGCAGTTGGAATCAATGATCTTAAAGGTCTCATATTATTCTATGATAAACCATTATCATTAACCATCGCAAAGGCTGAAGAAAGTGAGGTGGAGATATCTAACAAACAATTTCATGTTTTGAGAATACTCAAGTTAATGTTGCCCTGCTACAACACGCCTTCCTAGAGTTGGAATCGCATCATTCAATTCATGATATAAACACATCAAATTCCATTTTAATGTATCAAAGATTTTTACTTTGCTGCTACATTGCAAAACCAGGAAGAAACAGCTCCTTTTATTCATGAGAGCTTTGTATTTAATTGTTCTTGATATAACATCTGAAAATACATGCAGGTCTTTTCAATGCCCATTATTGCAAACTACAAGTACCTGATTTCTTTGTAGGATTAATGCTCAGCATATTATCTGGTATTATGATTTTCTTGTCAGTATTACAGCTCTCACAGCTGGCTATTTTTTATTTTTTTCTGTACTGTATTTCAATTCTTTACCTATTGATAAAACCTCATTTTTTTGTTAACAGAATATTTTGTTAGCACACACATACCAGGATTTCAGTGAAAATATCAAATAATGTCTTTCAGATTTCATCCATCCTTCCATGTAACTGTCACTTCCCTCTTCAGCCTGTTCCTTTTTTAATTCAATGTTTGCCCTGTTCCTCAACTGTCCAAAATAACTAGTAAATGATTCTAAAATTGTTCATGTACTAATTTATATAATCATGTCAAAAAGGAATAAATATTAAATCTGTAGCAAGAAAATTACTTATGAAAAATTGCAAGCAGTACTGAGACTGGAGAAATACAATGACCAAGACCTCATGTGCAGTTGCAGGGAAATATCCTGTGAATGAAGAGATTTAGAACGCTGGAAGTGGAGCCGATTTGAAACTCTGAATATTAAAATATCATTGTGAAAGATCTGGTCAATCAGTTCCTACCAATTCACAGTCACTTCATATACCTACATACAGACACTCCCATATATAAACAAAACGATGAAAGATTTTGGGCACTTGGAGGGAAAAAAAAACTTAATGGATTCAGAATTATCAATAGCAGTTATGGGTGGCACTAGGATTTATGGGATCACTCAGACTGTTCTCCATAAAACATGCTGGTTTGCTCATATTGCATGTAAATCACGAATAATTGCTCCCCACTGATAGACTTGCTTTTGAGCTGGGCATGAAAGAGTGACTGGCTTAGAAGCACATTCTGGCTTGTCCTAAACCCTTCGTCATTAAAAGCTGTCAGGCTTCATACTGCTGTGATGAACTGCACTGTCACGAGTAAGCAGAAAAAGCAACAACTTTGGTTTATGTAGTGGTTGCTCCAAAATGACTAATCAAGATTCCAGGCTGTGTAAACTTATATATAGAGTACCTTCAAAAATAACCTGCCATGTTAAGAGATATCTTACTGGACTGTAATAATTCACAATTTTCATATTGAAGCCTCCGTCCCAGCATCTGAAGTTCTGTCCCTAAATATATTCTGAAGTGAAGGCAAAGCTGGCAAAGTAAATATTCCTAAACTCATCTCAATCTTTTATATTCTGTACATGGAGAGTTAAAATTTCTCTATTTTGAAATATGAGAAAAAATCAGTTCATTTTGCTAAGCAGTGATTCTATTAAATTTCTGTATAGATATGGTACATTTATACCTTTTTATTACCAGTAATTATATTACCATTCCTCTCAATAAAAAGATCATTACTTTGCTACATAATGTGTAGTATATGACTGTAAGAAAGTTTTTAAAAGGATTTTGAACATCTAACTCATTGATGTATTTTCTTAATGAAATTAAAATGCCAGTCATTTCATCCCAGGCCAACAAGCAATTTTATGTTAATTGAAATGAAAGGTTTAATTTTATTTTTTCATTAATGGTCCTTAATTTTTAATTAAAACTTAGGTCAACTTTGATACAACAATGCCTTATCAGTATGAAAACTCACTTCTAATTTTAAAGGTATCAATATGAAACATGAAGGATGTTGATACTTTTAAATACCTAGCTCTCCCCACTTATTAACAATATTAAATTAACTCAGAAAAGATTCTACAAATGGTTTGGGTAAGAGCAGCATTGATTTTGGGAGCAAACTTACCATAAACTCTAAGAAAAGGGGGGAATAAAGCCTACTCCTAGCCTACAGGCTTAATTAATTTTTTAGGTTTGGCAGAAGGCATTATGGAAATAGAAAAAGGACAAGTTCTCCCTTGAAAAGCTATAGTTGATGTCTTGGATCTGGAAAGTTTGATTACAACTGATTGTATAATTTCTGTCTGAGTTACTTAAACTCTGCGAAGGGCCAGGACTACAAGGCTTTTCCAGATGTACAGACCCTCATAGGTACCTTGCAGGTAGATATCTAAATTATTTTCCTTTTAGTGTAATCATGCATCTGAACTAGCCAGGAACTTACTCTGTGCCTGAATGCCTTTGCAACTCTCAGCCAAAACCCTTTCAGAATGAAGCATTAGGTTTATGACAGAAGGAGACAGTAGGTGAAGTAGTTACTGAGAAATAGGACCGGGAAAAAGAACAGGATATATAACAGAATTTTGAAAAATATGATTTGAGAGGAAAGTTGAGTATCCAAATACACCTGAACTTGCATCAAACATTTCACTTATTGTCCATTACATCACGTGGAGGACTGACCACCTGCTCTTCTTATTGCTTGCAATATGAGCTGTATGTGCCCTGCACTTTTCAGTTTCAAACCTCTAATAGACTGTACTGGTTATCAAATGCCTAAAACGAGCAGAGTTTCTTCAGGTTAAGAGTCAGGCAAGGTGGCTTCATTTTTGTATTACACAGGACAGGACACCATGGGAAAATGTAGATACTTGGAAAAAAAAAAAAAGGATAAGTCTTTAGATATTGAGCATGTCTAAACAATTGCTTATATTCATAGTACATTTTGTCTTCTGAATTCGATGCCCACCAGAAAGCTTTCATTGGGAAATAAATGTTTTCCCCATTCTTGATTCCTTTCTTCAGAAGAACGTCATAGATTTTCCCAAGTTATAAACAGAGGATGCCTTTCTGATGATCCTGTTTTCATCAAAAACAGGCTTTTTTTTTTAATATTTCTTGTCTCCCTCCTGTCTGAGCGTGGAGGAATTCTGGCTTGCTCACAGTGTTAGAGATTCTCCCATTCTTGATTCTGGTCCTTACTCTGATCCTTGTGAGTGCAAGAGGAAGGAAAAATCGTATCACCCCCTCATTTTTTTTGTGCTTCCTCTGCTTTTGGGACAGCTCTACTCCTATCTAGAATAGCCTCTGTTCAAAAAAGCCCTCCTGACACATGCATGCACCACCTGAAATCAGTGTGATGCATTATGACTCCTACTTCCTCACCCACTTTCTACATAACACTGCCTATTTCAACCACATTTTCATGGGATGGGAACAAAGATCTCAACGTAGCTTATAACCTCCTTGAAAATCAAGGGTCAGACAGGAGTTAGAGCCTGTGGGAAGAAACAGGGCTCTGTAAGGGGAACTCTAAGGATATTTCTACCTTTTCTGATGGGGTACTAGAAAAAAGGGAAAAAGGGAGATTGGATTAATCTTTTTCATTGGTCAGATTTAGAACATTCTTCCTTCTTTTGTTTCCTGGGCACCCTCTCTTCTCAAGCCTTCTACATATCATGAACCAAGATCTCCACCAGAATAAGCCTTGTTTGAAGAGAAGGAAAAATAACATCTGGCAAAATTGCTGCCAAGCCACAAAGGATTTGACCAAACAAAGGGCTAGAGTCTTGCAATAGGAGCCATATGAGCACAGCACAGGTCAAAATGTCATGACAACTTTTGTTTCTCTCACTTTTGAAAGGGACTGTAAACTGTGTGAGGTTTTTGCTATCAAAGGTGGATGCAATGACCTGTGAATACTTACATGAATCTTGCACAGAAAAAGCGCAGCATGGTTGAAGCAAGCATGACCTGACCTGAACTCAGGAGCTGTCATTGCTAAAGCAGGCCAGAACACATAAAATTTTTAATTGATTCCCAATGGCTTATTGAAAGCACCATCTCTGACCTGACAGCATTGGGGTTCAAAAGGTAATCCTGTGTAGTCTGCTGCAGCTCTTGGGACTGTCTCAAATAAATGTGGAAATTCATCCTGTAATATAGACCCGTCTCTTTAGAACTATAGGAACACAGTCCTCTAAGAACACAGTGGAGGAAAGCCTCCCTGCCCAGAGCAGCCAGTCATTTCAAAAGGCAAAAACCAGCAAAGACGAGAAGAGAGGAAGTTGAATGGCCCTCATTTATAGTAACAGAGAAGTTTACTAGCAGAGGGTATCAAAAAGACCTACGGCAAAGTCAGAAGATGTCTTGATCCTGAAACTGAATCTTTCCATCAAGCAAGATCAATACAAACTAGGGTGAAAAATGGCTTTTTCATTCCAGAAGTTGTAAGAAAGGAATAAAAGCACTCAAAGCCTAAAAAATCTCTTTGACCGGCTATGAAGAAATTTTTTTATATCTCCAAAGGTATTACAAATCAACAAAAATATGTGCAAAAACAGTTAAATGTCACACTAGCAGAATAAACACAAGGTCATGGAGTTAAATGGAAAGGGAGACCAGGAGATGATAAAATGGTAGAGGTGGCAATGGCTCAGCTAGTGACCTCTGTAAATATCTTTGTCAGGGAAAGGAGCTTGGAGAGAAAAGACACATCCACAACAGCTCTTCTGGAGAACAGGCAAAGAATGCCTGGAGAAAAATGTGTGCTTTCCTACTTCTTAATGTCAGACCCTATAACATAGATAGGTGAGCCGACAGAGCAAAGACTCCGGTGTGTGACACAGCTGGAGACACAGCTCAGTCAAAGAATCCAGGGAAAAATACCTCTACTTTCAAGAGTTCTGTAAAAAGCAGAGAAGAGTATTAATTAGCCCATGGCAGTTGAGGGATCTAGTGTAGCCACCAGCACTCAAATTTTTTAACTTATTTATATGGAAGTACTCCACACTTGCATTCAAAGAGCAATTCTGTACTTGATTCTCATCAGCTTTTCAGCAGCCTTGTCACATACTTTAGCAAAAGAAGCATCCTAGCTTAGGTACTTATCACATGAGTGACCATAGTCCTTCATTATGTGATGACTGCTAATTAATTTATACAGCTTTAAGGCATGTTGTGTAGAGCTAGTATTCTACAACCATCAAGGTACAATATTTTAAGGTGATCTCAGATCTGCTCAGAAGACATTGCAGCCTTGACTGCAATTTAGAGATATAGTAAGCCAGAGAAAATGCTTCCAAAGGAATATTAAGCCCACCCCACTTTCAAAAGCATGACAATGCACAAAGATGCAGTGGAGGTCCTGTTGGCAGCTTTCGGTGATAATGCAGCTGAAGCACTCAGCAATTTTTCTTACACTCTAGGCTGCAAAGTGCCTAGGTCAATTGTGACAAACTAACAAGAATATGTATACAATGAGAGAAGATGAGCAGTTTGGGGTCCCATATGTCAGACAAGCTAGCCCTTCCCAGGGACTGTGGGGCATACCACAGAACTTAATTTCCCCAAGATATGGAGATGGATTTCATTGGGTAGGGACGTGGAAGAGTTCAGTTAAAATCCAGCTTCCACGCTGCGTATCTGCTGATGAAGGGTCTACTGTGTTATTCTAATGGTTGTCTTTAAGGAAAGAGAAAATGGTTGCTAATGATGCTGGATTCCTGAGACGTCCAGATAACCCAACCAGCTGCAAACTGCAGCAGACAGGTGGAAGTCCTGAGAAGCCTCAGCCTCACATACTACTGACCTTATTAAACTGAGGGAGGTTTGTTTACTTCACTGTGTGGTCTCATCTTTGACTT
This sequence comes from Scolopax mira, assembly GCA_004320125.1. Taxonomy (NCBI): domain Eukaryota; kingdom Metazoa; phylum Chordata; class Aves; order Charadriiformes; family Scolopacidae; genus Scolopax; species Scolopax mira. The sequence goes on along the minus strand of BJBW01000455.1, from coordinate 475,152 downwards.
GGCAACTGAAGACTGTCTACTCCTCAAGAGACAACAGTCTCTTATTTAATCAAGCACTATCTGCCATATTCACTTTTCCTGAGCACAGAATTTCTCAGGAAGTCATTCAGAATTGCGTTGCTCCTACACACACAGAGCTCAAAGATTCTCCCCAGGTCCCAAATTTTCCAGTCAAAAAAACCTCATTTGATGGTCTCAAAAACATTTCACAGGACATTCCTTCCGCTCTGCAGATGTCCAGCTTCCTGATTGCCCAATGTACAGGAGAGCTTTTCCAGCCTCTGACCCCTTATCTAGTCCCTTCCTTTTACTCCCAGGTAGCCCTTTGCCAGACTGACTCACTTCTTACCAGTGGTGCCCACCAGCAGTGAACGGGCTGGCTCTCCCTCACGATAGATGTGCACTTAGCAGCCTGGTTTGCTTCATGGCACCTCAGCTGACAGAAGGGTTACAGCTCTGTCTAGAACCAGCAAGTCTTGCACTCAGTGATGTTCTTTGCTTTAATTAAGAGTCTCTAAGAAGTAAACATTCAAAAGGCCACATCTTTGCACCTTGTGTTCTGTATTGTCTTTAGAAAGCACGGACACAGCAAGCAGGAGTACCAAAGGTCACCACTTGTGTGACTGTGCAAATAACTTCTGTTCTCACACATTGTCCCTCAGTCTGCAGCTGGCTCTTTTCAAGGAGTCGAGGCAGCATGACCGCTGAAGCAATGCCCTCCAAGTGCCTTCTCTAACATTCAGCAATTTATTCAATATCACTCTTTAGCGTTGGAGAAATTCATTAACCCTGTCCTTACAAGTAATCTGATATTTGAGAAGTGGCAGATATCAGAGCACATTTACGTGAGATGGATAAAGCTTAACATGTTTTAAAAAATACAAAACATTGCCAACTAGCTTTCACATACAATTCTTTTGCATTTGCCCAACAAATTTCATCTTATTTATCAAAATCTTTGACTGCTACTAAAAGCTTTCCCTGCTTGCTTTTTTCTTCATAACATAAACATTAATATATTTGCATTTCCCTTTACAGGATTTTCTCTAATGAGAAAATTTTAATGAGCTCTGTTTTCTGAGCCAATCCATAGATTTCAGCATCATATCCCGCTTCAAAAAGGAATACTATTCTTCTGAAAATGTATTGGGTAGTTCAATAAACCCACATTAAAATATAATTCAATTAAGAGAATTAAATATGAATGTTGAGGGTTTTTTCCAGAAGCTTAGAAGCTTTATACTTTTTCTAACTTGTTTTTAATTGAAGACTACACGCTGAAAAACAATTCAGCAGTACAGTGCACCCAGTTGGTCAAATAGCAATGTTTATATCCCTTTATAAAGTAGGACATAAAAGAAAGGAAAATTCCTTCTAAGCCTTGAACTCCTGCTTCTTTGTCTATGATCTCCTTGCTCAGAACTTTGAAAGACCACATATATGCAACCTTTTTTTTTTCCCAAGTCAACTGCATTTAAACTGTTTTTAAAGCCTTTACAAAATGGTTTTGTCCAAATTAAACCTGTCATTCTATCCACACTGCTTTCCATTCCACCTTGCAGTAACCTGAAAACCAGTCAAGGCTACTTGATGCCGATGAGATCTTCCCAGCCAAGAGGAAGTGGGGACAACTCCTTTCAGAGCCTGTTCCCACTAATTTATTTGCTGCTCAGGTTTCTAACAGGACACAACACTCTTCCCATCACAGGGCAAATCAAGGACATACCGGTCTCTAGTCAGTGATAACATTAAAGATTGAAAACATCAAAAATGGTTTTTTCCTAATCAGTTAGTTTATTAACTGAAACCATCAAAAGTGGGTTTTTTCTAATCAGTTGTCTATTACCTCAAAACAGCTGCTTCTGATTGGGATGTCAAAAGTCAGTCCTTCCAATACTCTCTACTATAGGAAGTCTTTCTGCCAAGTCCTTGAAGTTATTTAACATTCAGAGGTTGATTGTAGTAAAAATTATGGGCACTCAGTAACTTTCAGCATTTGACCTATTATTGTGAAGGTCAGAGGACTTTTCACTATCAGCAGAAGAACCTAAACTTTTATTATAAGTGAGTACTAGAAAACTGTTATTCTTTTTCTACTCCTAGAGTTGCTATGGTTAGAGCTTATTTCAAAAGGCAAGTGCCTAAAAGTTGTAGACAAAAGACTAGTAGGGCTTTGTTTTATAAAAAGCTTTTCTGAAGTTGATGGCTGTGAAGTACCAGTATGTCTGTGCCCTTGCACAACACCATTTCTGAGAAGCTGTTTGAAGAGTGCCTGGTTGGCCTTGGTTTGATCTACCTCAGATGCTTTCAACAGTCAGCTCTCACTACTGGCTCTTACCCAATTTTTCTGTTCCCCACAGTGATACAGTAAGAGCAGAAACACTGCAAACTGTTCCTTCTTTGCTTCATATTCTGGTACTTTAAGATCTGATTTTGTCTGAGGGTTTTCTTTCCATGAGACTGTAACAGGTATTTGAGCACATAGATAGGGACAGAATGAGGCCTTCCCATAAATAGCTAAATGAATTACTAGGAGATTAGGTCTGGGTATAAGAAAGCAAAAACCATACCCAAATAAGAAATTCCTTAATACGATCCATTATTATGATCTATTATTATGGGGATTTACTATCCTAAACTCATGCCATGCTGCAACTTATAGAAATTGTAACCTCCAAACATATCCTTTCAAACCTGAGGGATAGTTGTCTGTTAGAGTCTATGTGGAGGCAATGGTTCACATTAACTACTGACCAATGCAGAAATCTCTACCAGCATTAGTATAGATTGTTGTCCAAAAATGATGGCATTGTATAGCTCCAATACTTTTTAATCCATCACAATTAGATGCCCATTAAACCATAAGCATGAACCTAAGTGCTTTGCTGGATCTGGGCCATAAACAGACCCTTGAAATCAGGCCGGAGAAGGGCTCCATAAACACAGGGTTGACTGACCAGAGTGAGCATCAAGAAATATGGCATTTCCTGCCATATATCTAATCTATAATCGAGATTAATCATGAAGATATTTTTTGGTTGGTCTCACACTGATTATCTGAACACACTCAAAACACAGTGGTGCACCCTGCATGACAGGTTCTGTTCTTTGAGGTTTACATGGTTTTATAACAAATTTAAACTAATTAAGAACATCCTTCCCCCACAAAATTTATTTACATTTTTTCCTGTTCAAAACATAAAGCATGGAAAAAAATAAGAGGGTTTCCTTGTCTTAAAAAAGAGCTGATAGAATCCTTCTGAGATGAAAAATGTGATTACCATAATATTATTATCTCACTTTGTCTACTTTACAAAAAAGCCTAAACGAGAGACAGAGACCTTCTCTTGGCAACACTGGTGCTTATCTATATGATGTTACAGACTTGGAAGTCTGCACATGGACAGCAGGCTTCTTAAATTGGTCAGGAGAGCTATGAAAAGCAACCTGGAAGGACATAATTGAACTCTGATAGCAACAGGATATAACAGTGAAGGAAAAACTATCAGAAAACAAATTCAGTATTCAGAGATTTTTCCCATGGTAGGGAGCAGAGAATAAGTTAAGCAACCTTACCGATGCTATTTTCAAGCAATAGAAATAGCTTGAAATTGCTGTTTTCCAATAGCAATTGGAAATTGCTATTTTTCAAGTAATGGAAGTTAAGCTGTGATCTCCATATCTGTTATGAATATGAACACAAAAAAGCTAAGCTTTTCTTCAAAGTGCAATGAAATGAAAGATTGAAAAATACCAGTCTGTTTTAACTGGAATGAGATTCACTTTTGACTTCAACTAATCTGTTGGTTTGTCTTTACAATATGGGAAAACCACATGGGTCCTGAAAAGCTTTAGTAACTCTTTAACAACTTTAGCTGAAGAACTTTAACAACTCTCCCTAAAGCCAACTTCCAACTTAAGTAGTAAATAAGTTTTTAAAAAATGTAAAAACTTGAAAGAGAATTAAATTAAAAGTTACAGAAAATGGTGAATATAATAAGACAATGTGACCTTAAGTACTTATGGGAAAAGACAGTGCAGCTGGTTTTAAGTAAGGCCACAGTGCCTGCCTTCTTCTTGACAACGTTACTTTTTGAGACACTTGAAAACATCATGCTGATATCCACTTTGGCTACTGAAAGATTTCCTTCACTTTGGAAATTCCTGAACTGATGGATGTCCAGCACATCAGGGGAAAGATGGAGTAAACTGCTCATAGTTTCTGTAGCCACATATTTTCATGCTCTCCCATTAGGTGGGAAACACAATTTTATAACTTATCTGACAAGCAGCACTGATCAAATACCCATTTTTGTCCTTTGTTTTTCAGACTCCTCTACCTTAGGGGTCTTCTGCTGATCATGCAGATGAATTTAAGCACCTCCATACACTGTACAGTGATTCAAACTTGCACACAGCTTTCTTACATTTTTTTCTATATACTTTCTGATTCCTCCAAGTCCACAGAAGGAATCCAAAGGATGGGAATGGCAGTTAAGTTTGGCCCTCACGCACTTAAAGAGTCCAAAGTTTAGTAAGGAGGATGGAACATTTTCTCCCACCTGCTGCTAAGGGAAAGTACTGATCTGCATACAAAAGTTAAGTGGGCTGTAATCTAAACAAACTGCTTTCTTCCACCTGCTGCTAAGAAACAGAAAAAGGGAGGGGAGGAAGAAGAAAGAGAGAAAGAGAAATTAGAGAATTTTCAATACCAGTGAGCACTCTTGGATACCACTGTTACAGGCACAAACACAGACTAGAATAAATCAAATAAATCATCAGTATATGTAGCTTGAGTCTGATCCTCCTGTTGACCAAATAATTACACAGAAACATTTCCTTTCACAACCGGATAAAATTGCCTCACTCTCTTGAAGAATAAAGAAGATGGAATGATTTAATTGCTGTTGGAGAGGCTCCAAACCTTGGCTAAATTGCAAAGAAAATAAAGTCTTCTCTCTGCTTATGAGTGTGTGTGCACGATTTCAGCTACTGCACAGGAAAATGAGAAGATGATTTAAAATGTTCCTTTTGCAAGAGAGAGACCAGCTACCCCAGAGTCAATTTGTAATCACTAGTTGACTACAGCCAAGATGTGCTGATGATGTGGTGATTAATTAAGAAAAATGAACACTACCTTTGTTAAAATAAGGAAGTCCAATTGACCTTGCGTTAGTAAGATGCATCCATTTTACTGGCCGGCAATCAGCATTTCATTAACATAGTGAAAAATCCATTACAATGGATGAAAAACCCACCACCAGATTTATAGTTAGGAATATTTTTTTTCATTCTCCTAAGTCAGAGGAGTTGAGTCCATAGGAGTTTTCCTCTGGGGAGTTGTATTTTGCAATAACAGAAATTTGTTAAGACACAGAGCACTGGGAAAGTGCTTGGTCTTTCTTAGTGCGTTTCTGAACGTACTTAGCTTCAGCTTCCTCTTTTAGTCTAGGTCCTTGAATAGGTTTGGTTATGGCACATGAAGCACATTTTCTGTGAATGCAATAGACATTTATTATATGTTTTCTGCAATTATAGACAGGGGTTTTTTTAATATTTCAGGCCCCTTCAGTCTTACGTTTCCATGTTTTCAGATGACCTACTAATTAATGTAAATAAAGCATCCTTGACCTGTAAGTAAGAAGGTGTATGCGCTCATTTGATTTATCAAAGGACTGGCTTTAATAGAGTAAACATGCATGTAAAGGAAATCACCTCACATTGTATATTACAATTTTACTTTCTTATTCTGTCTTGCTTTTGTTTTTTATTTGATTATTTCTTCAGCTAGTGCCTGCTACTGCTGCCATGATTACAGCTACACTGATATTTCCATTAAGAAATTGCTTAGAATTTGACTGCTCCAATTTAAATTCTGCTAGATTAGGGAATACATCTTCTGCCTGCCCACATAATTTTTTTTGTTTATATGTTCACACCTTACATTTTAGCTCTTTATGGTAGCTCAAGCCTGTCAAATTGTCTCATCTTTCATTTTCAAATAATGACTTGTCATTCTCCTGTTTTGAAAAACAAACTAAAAATCATCTTCATTTAGAATGCATTAATTGTGAAAATAGTGTTATATAGTAGTTATTTCCCTATAGGCTAAAACTGATCCTGTAATGGACTCAAAAATACAATTAATATATATTTGTGAGATATATTTTTCAAAAGTGTGGTTTACTAATCATGAGCAAGCCAAACTCTGAAATGTTTAATTGCCATGGGGACAAATTGTGGTTTCAGTTACAGTTACATAAATCCAAAATAATTCCAGTGAAGCCCCATGTGGCCAAAAGCCTAACTGAATCTATAAAAGTCATACTTCAAGTAAGTCTTGGAATCTATCATTGCTGAAGTCTCAATATAATGACATGTCATCATGAATTAATAGTTCCCAGTGCTATAATACTGCTTTAGCAACACAGCACTCAGAATGCCAAAGAAGGCTGATGTTCAAGGCTCTTGAAAAACTAGGCACAAGTTTGCATTTAATAGCCTTGATGAAAGAGGAACACACGTTTGCAAACTGGAAGCCTTAACACAGAACTCCTAAGGTTGAGTTCTATTAGAAGGGCTAGGAATCCACATGCAGCCCAGATCACAGGTTTTAGAGGTAGTTCTGGCACCTGCATCAAATTCAGTACTAATGACTTACTGACAGAAATTGTGTTGCTAATTGGGAGGGAAATACCGATAGGGTAATTCACTGTCCAGCATGAAGAAGGGCACCAAAGTCTAATTCCCATGGAACTGCTCAGTGTCATGCCCCTCACCTTGGCTTCTGGCAGAGGGTATCATACGCAGACAGAAAGATTGCCTCTCATGTCTGAAGCAGAGAAACACAGCTTTCAGCCACCTGTTGGTGGTGGTTTGCTCTTAACAGTTGCCTTGGTAAGGAAATCATTCAAGAGACTTAACATGTAAGTGCATTAAATGGACAAAACTATTTTGCCATTTACATGTAACCATCTACTCCAGAAGTAGCCCTGTAGTAGCTTGGCTTCATTTATTTATAGTAATATAATTAAAAATTAGACCCATTGACTCAAAAATTCTTTTGGCCCCAAAATAAAACAATCTCAAAATCAGTAGTTGTAAACACAGAACTTAAATTTACCATCTGAAAAAGGAAAACTCCATTTCTTTCTAAAACCGTGTGTGTGCTTTAACCAATGTGTTCAAAATTTAGTTTATACTTCAATATCTACTAAGTCCTCTTAGGCTGAAGGAGATGGAGATATTGAATTTCTTTCTCATGACTCCATTTCATTACTAGCATGAAAGGTCAAGTCAAGTGAATTTTATATTTCAGTCTTAAAGTGGTTATATTTGGGATCAATTTCAGCTTGTTTGGAAGGGACACAGGAATACTTTGCCAAGAGATTTGTTTTCAGGAGCTACTACTTATAGTCCTGCAGCAATAGCAGTTGAACCACCAGTTCTAAAATCAACCTGGCCACTGTGGAACAACTGAAAAATCACCTTCTTGACTAAAAATCTTTGCCTAAGATGACTTCTGTACCTGATGTCCTCATAGGATTTTGAAATGGCTCCTCAGAACCCTGCAAAATTTCCAGATACCCCATGACATTACTCTGTATCTGCTGATTTCTTCATTCCTGAAAAAACATCCTCTACCCAGCTCAATACTCCTCGTAATGCTTCAACACTTCCACTATTATTCCCTAGAATATAACAGCATTATCATCAATACTATACTATTTCTAGCGTCTCTGATATTATATGCTACTCCTTCCTTGTAACACAAACACCGATATCCTTATTAGAACTGTTTATACATGTCACCTGAGAACCTCATTCTTAAATAAGCATACCAATGCTCCCAGTTTCATCATTGGCATGACTATTATTGATATTGTAGATCCATCACTCAGAATGCTTCTATTTATGAGACTTGTATGTAAATCATTACTGTTATACTCTTCCCTCCACTACAGTATTGTGTTTTACATTATAATGTCTTCACTTTTTATTTTTATGATTTATACTCTGCCATGTTTTGCAATAAAAGAAAAAAAAATCATTTAGAAAGAAAATCTAATAGAATTTTGTGAAAGAGCAGCAGTTTAGGAAAATACATGTGTAAATATATAAAATAAATATGTGGCTCTTTAGTTCAATAAGTGTTAGGGAGTGAGTAATTAGTCCACTTTTACTCTACTATTCCTGTTGCTAATGATAATTTTTTTTTTCCAGATACTTTCTTCGATTAATGTCAAGTGACTTAAATGGAAATAAGTTTTGTGTGCAAAAAAAGATTTGGTTTCATAAATCAACAGTTTTCCACTGTTGGAGTTATACTGACTCTGCAAAGTATTGCAAGAACGTAAGAGAGAGAAATTCAAATGTTTCCTTCCTCAGAACAAAGCTAAAACTCAAAGCTAAAAACTGCACTATGAGGACTACCCCAAGAGATCCAAGACCTAATAATCAAAAACTTTGTGGTTTCAGTAAAGGGCTCAACAAAACAGCATTTGGAAGCATGGTCTGTTGAGAGGCTTTTGGAAGAAGTATTTAGTATGAATTGCTAATACTTTAACCTGGGTGCATAAATCTGTTTAAAGCAGAGATACTTACATATACCTGTCCACCTGTCCCTTCATTGCAAGATACCCTCTCTCAAGATCATACTGAATTCCAATTCAAGTTCTGATTAGTGTTTTTGCATTAGACTGAAAGTTGACCTCCAGTGCCTGATGGTTCCAATGGTTGTTGTCTTTAGAAATATTAACCCATATAATAATAGCAAGCAGACATTGCAAGGAAACTCTGCAGGGAGAAATTACTCTGTCATTATCACTTTCTGTCTTCACTGGGAACCATCAAGTCATTGAAGCTATGTTAGATAGCTTAGTATACCTCTAGCCACACTTCAGATCAAAGAGGGATTTTTCCTTAATTATTAGGAATGTGCTTTGAATGGAAGGAATGCACTGAGAAGGATTACCCTAGGCACCGTTATGAGACTTCAGACAGCATTGGGACATCCATTTCATTCTTAAATTAAACAATTTTTGAAAGGGAGAAAAAAGCAACATCCTGATGTTTGGAATTCATTTGAAGAGAAAGAAAACACAAAACTGGATTAAAGCATGCCAGCCCCTTGTCAGCTTTGTGAGTTCATTCACTATGCAACATAACTCTGAGCTTTGCCTGTTGCCTGTGAGATGACCTTGAATAGGTCATTTAGCTACTTTGCCTCCATATTGTCTGTTTATATTATTCTTCTAGAAGAGGATCTCCTCATCTGTTCAGGCCTTAAAGATAAAAGACAATTTTTCTTTCCTTCTTTATTTCCAGTCAGTTATGTTTCAGTGCATTCAGTTCTACAAGTTCTGCTCTACTAGATTTTTAATCGTATTCACAATATGTTAACTGTTCACAAAACAGGGATAATTAACAAAAACCCAGATAGTTCTGCTACTTGTAAGTTTTGAATTTTGCCTTCTTTTTCTCTTCCTCCCACTCCCTTCTGCTTATCTGTCTCTTAAACACTTCATGCATTAATTTTGCTTTATGAATTCTTCCTCTGCCTTTTTCTTTTCTCTCCACCTCCTTATTTTTGAGGGTTGGGGTTTTTGTCTTTTCCTTTGACAAGACCTCATTCAATAGACTCTCAAGATGTCATTGGCAAAACTGCTGCTTATTTTAAGGCACACAGGACTGTGTGCTCAGTCCTTTTCTCCCCCTCATCATCACTGTCTCTTTACTTGATTACCTGGTACTCACATATTCTGCTTCTCCTCCTCTGCTGCTCTTGGGTCTCCCAGCTCTGCACTTTTTATGAGCACACCCCCTTCCTCGGCCAGGGTTACAGGCTGACTTTGCCAGCCAGCCTCTGCACAACACAGGCCATAAAATCCCTGATTAAGGATGTGAGGTTATCTTTTCAAGCTACTTTCAACACTATGTCATCTTTTATCCTCTCATAGCATCATGTGCCAAGAGCTGTCAGTCCGATGCAGTTAAGTCTTGGATAATAAGTGATCTTAAACAAAGGTTAAATCACAGCTCTATAGCTTAGATATATATATCCGCACAGACAATGCATAACCATTTTAAGATTGAAAACGTGGATGCTATTTTTAGAAGTTTAATCTAATCACATGCTCATTCCCATACATACACACATCCTTCCTATACCATGGATAAAGAGAAGCAGTGCACTAAGCACAAAACAAGTAGCTCTAACTTTTGTTCTTTCTTTCATTTGTTTCTTATTTTCAGTGTCATAAGCTAAATGCTGTTCCTCAAGATGAGAATCTACAGTTCTCTTTTTAATGAGATAGGGAAAGTGAAAAAGAAAAAAAAAAGAAGCATTTGCTTTCCTACTTTCATCAGAAGGGTCTACTCTAGCAGAATTAGAAGCAATTTAATCAATAAGCTAAAATTATGATTCTGTTAACAGGGGCATCATTTTAATCTGCCTTACTAAGAATTTGCTGGCTGCTGCTAACCTGAAAATGCTTATACATTTCCATGGGACATGGCAGCCAGCACCATGACTCTACAATACAGGGCCAGTTTTCAGTGGTTTGGCTAGAAAAATCATTCTTTCTCTGCCTTGCCCCACTTTGAATTCTACAGAGCTATCGAAAACTTGAAGTGGCAATATCTTAACTGCCCCATCAATATTTGGCAGGAGCTATCTGTCAGATGCCTTCAATGCTTCATGTTCCATGAACTCCCTGCACTGGCTGTATTGCCAAAAAGCCCATATATGGGAGATAAGTGATGTTTTTTCACAGTTATTAGACATTGGAGGCAATACTCTGCACACATAACCTGGTCATTTACAACCATCTCAAATAAGTAGCTGGGCTTTCAGGAAGCTATTTTCTCATCTGTGATAATTTGCAAAATGTGAAGCCTACAATGCTACTGTAGCTGCTGTTGCAGAAATGCCACGTGGCAGTGCTGACGCACTGAATGGGGAGGACTAGCAGAACGAGGAGAAAGCAGGAGCTGAAGAAATGCTGAGGGCCTCTATGAAATCATTATATTCCTACATGTTTTCCTGAAAAAAACAATAAAACCATAGGCAAGTCTTGGTTTTTCTAAGGAAATACTCTTCTTAATCCCAAAGAGTTCTGGAAGCAGTGAGAAATCAAGGGAAAAAAAGACTTTGCTGGGTTTTGCCTATTTGTGGTTCTTGAGCTAGTCTGGAATGGGTTATCAAAAGGCACCTATTCCTAGAAGGTTAAACCATATCACACATATAACAACATTTTCTCTAGTGTGCAGAAAGAGGACAACATGCATGGCAAAGTGGCATACCTGGGGAGCCCGGGGTATTTTTTCTTCTGTGCAAAGAATCCACCTGAAAGAGGCACTACACATAGCCTGTACCAAGGAACTGCCCACGGGGTTAGCATCAACCCCCGCTGACTCAGAAGCCTACTTAGTCCACCAGGAATCTTGAAGCACGAATGTTCAGAGATTCAACGCTAAACATGGAAAGGCAGCATGTTTCCCGCAGAGAGAGCTCAAGCCAAACACCTTTCTAAGTTTGGGATAATGGTGTTCCTGTATCCAGATTGCAAATGGCAGCTGCATGCAAACCTGCATCCTCATGAGGTGTGTAGGGAGAAGGTCCTTCCCACAACTTTTATTTGTTAATTTCCTTTGTAATCTACAAGGGCCCTTTCCTGAAATGGCTTTTGAGTAAATATTAAGAGATAGACAAAAATGAAATAAGATCTGGGCTGTGATAGACCAAAAGATAATAAGATCTGGGCTGAGGGCAGAGGAAGGGGAGCAGCAGAGTTAAGGAGAATGGTAGTTCTAATGGCAAACATTACTGAGATTGAGTATATGCGTTTCAGGTTGTTCTTACACATTTGATTACTTGAATTTTGATATAATTATCTTATTACTTATCCATACTTAGAATGGATTTGGAATAAGTCTGTGGAAATAATAAAATCAGTCAAGCAAATGTTTCTTTTAAGTTTATGAGCAGAGAAGCAAAATGTACTTTCCAACCTTTTACTATAACGGAAAGAGATGACGAGAAAACAATTACATTTTACTCACCACATTAAAAAAAAAAAAATGCCCTAAGGATGCACGATGTGTGTGAATAGGACTTTGTGAAAAGGAAATTAATAAATAAAAGAGTGTAACATATGAATATATGATGTACTTAATAATGCATTACGTCTTTGCTAAAAAAATAAGGGCTTGTTTTTGCTGTGTCTACAGTATATGAAGCAAAGATAAATAATTTCTCAACCTGGAAGAGGGAGTTCCATTCCCCTCCCTGAAGGCTGGATTCTTGCCCATCTCACAATGATATGCAGTTGGAAACAGTTCAGCTGAAGTTGATCTACCTCAGAACATCTCTGAAAGTTACAGAGATTAAAACCTGAAGTTTTGTCAGTGTTAGACACAATTGCGGTTAGAATTTGTAACTGCCAAGGGTATATTTCCCTAGAAAAGGAGAATACATCCATTTAAATCTGTGACTGTGGAACTGTGCTTTCACCATCCTTCTCCCTGATTATGGCAGGTAGCTTACCTGTAAATAACCTAGTACCAAGACAGGGGATCTCCCTGATGCCTCCTAGGACAGTCTTTTACTCCGCATTACACTTGCAGGGAGAAAAACTTCACCTGAATTGAAAGTCATCCCTAGTTTTGTTCCTTGCTGTATCCTGCCATCAGAAATGTATAGCAGCAATCCCATATCAACAGGCCATCTGCCAGAGCTCTACCAGTCATCCACTGACCCAGGCAGGCCACATGCAAGACATCAGCATCCACAGGCATCAGGACAATAACAAAGGAAAACCAGAGGTGTTTTAATAGTTTCTCCTGGAAAGTGAAGCTATCTGACTTCCTTAAAATCACAACGAAAATAAATTCAAGACTTTATACAACTTGCTGTCATCAAAGGATCAAATCCAAGTACAGTTAGTGAAAGGTAAACCCTCCGAAACATTGCCCCAGCCACACTCCTGAGCCGGCTGACAAACCATACCACTTTTATCCAATACTTTTCCACTGAGAAAATACCAATGGGAAGTGCTAATACATTAAAACAAAGTCATTCAGTAGGTTCCTGTGTGCCGAATAGAATAACAGAGACTGAAATCCTGTGTGTGTAACAAATTCATGTTAAAAACAACTAAAAACTAGAACACATTAACCAAAGCCAGAGATACATTCTACCTATAACAAAACAGATAACCAGTATGAACTTAATACATTTAGTGTGACTGAAAACATACCTAAAGAATAAAAGTCAGTCTCTTTATATATAAAATCATAGAATCACTTTGGTTGAAAAGATCTTTAAGATCATCAAGTGCAGCCATTAACCTAACACTACCACCAAGTCCACCACTAAACAATGTCCCTCGGTGCCACATCTACATGTCTTTTAAATACCTCCTGGGGTAGTAACTCAACCCTGGGGAGCCTGTTCCAGTGCTTGCTTCACCTTTTTGGTGAAGAAATTTTTCCTAATATGAGTCCTAAACCTCCCCTGGTGCAATTTGAGGCCATTTCCTTTTGTCTTATCACTTGTTACCTGGGAGAAGAGACTGAGTCCCACCTTGCTACAACCTCCTTTCAGGTAGTTGGAGAGAGCAATAAGGTTTCTCCTTTCTCAAGTTGCACCAGGGGAGGTTCAGGTTAGATATCAGGAAATATTTCTTTACTGAAAGGGTTGTCAGACTTTGGAATGGGCTGCCCAGGGAGGTGGTTGAGGCACCATTCCTGGAGGTATTCAAGAGACAGTTGACATGGTGCTCCGGGATATGGATTAGTAGTGGATTGGTGTGGTTTTGGGTGTGGTGTGGGTGGTTTTTTGTTTTGTGTTTTTTGTTTGTTTGGGGTTTTTTTTTTGGGGGGGGGTGGGGGGGTGGTGTTCGTTTGGGTTTTGTTTGTTTGTTTGTTTTTGTGGTTTTTTTTTCACTGGTTGGACTAGATGATCTTGGAAAGTCCCTTCCAACCTAGGTGATTCTGTGATTCCTCAGCCTCCTTTTCTCCAGGCTGAACACCTCCAGTTCCCTCAGCTGCTCCTCATAAGATTTGAGCTCTAGACCCCTCAATGTCTCTGTTGCCCTTCTTTAGACACACTTGTTTTATTTTTTCTACCATTAGATTAAAAATAAATACAGAAAGTTTCAAGTATTTTTCACAAACAGAACAGCACATACAATGTTTTTAGAGGATCAAACCAGCTCTTTGGCAAAATATTCAAGGTACACAAAGCATGGCATAAATTTATTTGAATAAAAATTGATATCATAAATCCTCTGTTTATAAATTACTATTTTTCTTACTTTGTTTTTCTGGAATTCAGAAGTTCCAGTCACAGTCACTGAAGAGTTTATCTGAATTACATGCCACAAATACCTGATAGTCTAGTTCAATTATTTCCAAATTAACCATAGTCTGCAATTAGTTCACTTGAACTGTTCTGTGAATTACTTATGAATAATGAATACATTTGAAAATAAAAGGATTTAATGTATCTATCTGTCTATATATCTTCTAATACTGAAACATGCAAGCAATTTTAAATAGATCAAGTTAAGAAAAACATGTTTGCTAGATTGTAGCAATTCAATTAGCTCTACCTGCAAATGGTTATTACAAGTTATTAAATAAAAGACAAAAATTACTGCAAGTGTTCTTAAAAATTACTGAAGTATTTTGGCCAAAGTCTTGAAAATTAATGCACAAGTACAATATTATGGGATGCTGAAAGGAACTTGTTCATTTAAAAATAAAATTTGATCAGAAGTAATAATAACTTATTAGTTAGAAGTAATTAGTTAGAAACCCTTTTAAGAAGCAGCATCTAACTTTAATATTCCATTGCATCAAGAGCACGTACTGCACAGTTTCACATACATAGGAAAAACACACATAATAAGTCAGTTTGAATATGGAAAAACATGATAAGCAAGTGACTAACCATGACTAACCATACCTTTCGCTCCTGGAAATGTAAAGAGGCTTAGTTTTATATGCAATAAATGAATATGAATCTATGGTTTGAGGTATCAGATAAGACCATTCGAGAAAAGACAGGATTTGGGGCTTTGGAGGTTTGCGGTTTTGGGGTTTTCTCGTGTTTTTTTTCAGGAACAGAGAACAAAAATGAGAGACCCTACCTAGCTGTAATGTCAAATAATAACATCTGTCACATGTTTCAGCCTGGATCCAGATACAAAAAGTCCCAGCAACAATAAAATGTCTTGCTCAAGGAAATCTCTTTTTAATGAATCAAATGCTTAGAGATATGCCAGAATGACAATAAATGAAATTACTTATTTTTCTCCCAAAACAGATGTATGACAACCCTGCACAATCCAGGCTTACTCCCACCACCCTCCCAGAGCATTTGAGGTAGCGGTGATAAAGCTGTTACCAGTAAGTAAACCAGTAACCCCCCAAATTCTCATGCTTGATATTCCTTCTGGAGCCAGCATTCAGCTGTGCAAACAAGCTCAGCTGAAATTTAGTTGTGCAGACTGTGAAACATTTGGCTCTGCTTGGCATCATTCCCCACTCACACGTGTACAGGCAGAGACAGGGATCTAACTGAGACACTGTTTTTGAAGTCAGAGAATAAAGGGTATCTCCACCACCACAAACTGCAGCTAGCTCTGAAGAATTGTGAGTGCCTGCTCTTTTCAGTTTTAAAACCTAACTTCTGAGAAAATTTTAAAAGCTTCAGATAAGCATCCAAACCCTGAAAGCTTGTCCCAGCCCATTTTGAATCTAAGCTGATACAGCAGAATGCCAGTCTTCATGTTGATGCACATCACCTGCACCCTGATGTACCATAGCAGAAAATTAAAGAGTCTAGTTATAAGCTTTCTTTTGAAGGGGCAGAAAGAAAGACTTAAGCACTTAATATAAATTAATTTTAAATATTCTTTGGTGACAGGAGTTCACTGCCTGCAGAGACTGAAGAGGATCTTTCTCTTGTTGGATTAGTTTACAGTGTCAGAGGCCATTTTATTTCCATCCCCAAGTATAAGGGAATGAACCACCAACAGCACCATGACCAATGAAGTAAGGCCACATGGTCCCATTCCTTCAGAAAAGGAAAACTTAAGAGAGTGTCTGTCTCTCCACAGAAAAGCGATGCACAAATAGATATTCTTTTGCTTTCTCCTCAGTCTGATGTATCATTTCAAAGATGACAGGTTCAGGTAGTATATTGCAAAACACATCAGATCTCTGCTTTGGTGAATATGATTTTAACACAAATATGCAGCATTTATGTCTGTATTAGTAGCATCATTGAAGAACATTCTCCTAAATGGCAGGCATGCTGTTATTAAAGTATAATATCTAGGAAGGAAACAGCTCACTTAGGGTTTTCAGATGGTATTTAATTTAACTCCTCTTCATGATCCTCACATCACATTTGCTGAACTAAGTAAAAAAAAAAGTTATCAATGTTATTCCAGAAGCCTTAACCTATAATTATGTTCCTGTTTCAATGGCATAGCTTCTAAGAAGACATCACTAGCTCTTAAGCAAACCTCTTTCTTATTTAAATTTCACTCATCTCCATTCCTATGACTAACTCTTTATTCAGAGGATTTCTTCCCAGCCAGTCCATGTTCCTCTCCTTCCCTTGAGGAAAACAGGTGACTAGGAAAAAAACATATAATTATTGGACTCCAGTTTTGAGGGAGGGAGGAGAGGTTGTTTTGCTTTGGCTTCATTTTTTAATTTACAATGACTTTTTTGTTTGCAATGTGAAGAATCATCTGTTTGCAAAGACTCACTGGATTCAGCAAGAGCTGAAACAGCCTCTAATTACTGAAGAGCAGAAATAAGAACTAAGAGGTGGGCTAAGCAGCTCTTTTTTTTCTGCTTCATACTTTACTCCTCAGAAACCAACTAAAAACAGGCAGAAGCCACCATCCATGTGGGTACACATGGTCTGTTCCTAGGACCGGGAAGTTTGGTTTGGATCCCAGCACATCTTGCACGCTTATGTTTCAACAGTGTGCATTCTTACAATAGTATGCTTCCCAATTTAAATTCCATCTCTCCTGCTAATCCTCTCTCCTAAATCAATCTCACCTTTTCACTCCAACCTACTGTTTCTTGGAAGAGCTGTAAACACCACACACACACACAAAAAAGTGAAAACTTAATTTTCTTAATTCTTTGTCTTTAATACCCTAAGGGGGTTCTGAAGGGTCAGTCACAAATAGCAATTTCAACAAATGCAGGAACTGAGCCTTTGCACTCACAAAAACATCTAGTCTAATCTCTGCAAAAAGCTTGCCAGGCTTGTAGACAGCCACAGCTGTGACAACACTTTTATTACAAAAAAAATCTCTTCTTTTCCTTTAGACTACAAGTTGCTAAATACTACTGTGCTAAAATGTTTCAGTTACAACCCAAGTCACAAAAAAGAAAACCCTAAAAGTGATCCCTCGTATATGAGGTAAAAGGGTTTATTGTCATGCAATTTATAAGCAGAGACTAACAAGCACTAGAACACAGGCATGCTGCATCACGCATCAAGGTCCATCCAGGTTGGCACCTCATTTTCAGCAATGACCACTGTTTAAGATGCCACGTAAGCAACAGAGATTTAATAGAGTGGTCCTTTCCCCATCCCTTCCTGCTTCTAGCAACAAGCAACTTAGAAACCTACTTAGAGTTAGCATCGCAACTGCTAAGCTGCAGACTGCTATTGGATCTATTTCTTTATCTCCCTTTATAACGTAATTTTACTTCTTGTATCCAACAGTGCAAGAGAAAAAAAAAAAAGACAGAAAATCCATATTTGCTGCTGACTAAAAGAACATTTAAAGGACTCCTTTAAAACATCCTCTCGGCCTTCAATTCACAAGACTTCACTGAATAGAAATATATAATTTGGGAGTTATAAACACTGAATTATTTCAGCTTCAAAATATACAGAAATGCATGTCCTAAATATTTGTGTGACAAGCCAGTGCTAAGCAAGCCGTGTCCTCGCCTGCCGTCAACTCACACCCATGCTGTGCTTCTCTGGAAGTTGCAAATTATGCTGTAGAAATAGCACAACGAGAAGCAGAATCAACAGAGCTCAGAAAAGGCTTCAGTTTTGCCCTCCTGGAAAATTAACATATGCTCCTTTGTTAAAAAACTGCTGGGACTTTTGTGTCCAAGTATATCTGTAACACATGACATTGAAGCTGTACACCACTAATGAATTAATAAGTCTATGCAGGGGGAGAAGAGAAACACAAGCGAGAAGAGATAAGAAAAGCTTAGGGTAGTATCAATAAAAGGTCTGAGGCACTCCTATAGCACACCACAAAACACTATATAGCAGGAAGTCAGATGAGTTGTTTGGTGATGATAGACACAGTGAGAGTGAAAAGAATTCATAAACATTACCTGGGAAAAAGAGCATATATATCATGAGTACATTGCAATCATGTGCTATTTGATTTATTTGTGGGGGTTTTTTTAAGCATACCACATTGTAGTGTTTCGCTGCTGGCTTGCAGCCAGCACTAACCTGACCTAGAAAATACACTAGTGATTTCTTGGAAAAAGTAATGAAAGTGTCTCCGACTTGCATTATTTTCCTCAGCCAAAACCATAATAGCTAATATTGACTGAGACAGTCCCCCAACAGTTTTGTTCATACCAATAATTTATCTAGTACATCCATTACCCAATAAACGGTCACTTGAATTAGACAAAAAGAATTCTTACTGCCACTAATTCCAAACCCATTCTAACATCTGTTCTAACACATAGGGGAGTACAGTGAGAGTCAGCCTTTTCAAATATCATCCCATTTCAGATGTCATCCCAGTCTTTAAAAAGGGCAAGAAGGAAGATCTGGGAAATTACAGACCAGTCTGTCTCACCTCCATCCTGGAAAGGTGATGGAACATCTCATCCTGAGTGTCATCTCGGGGTATATGAAGGAAAAGAAAGCTATCAGGAGTAGTCAACATGGATTTACCAAGGGAAAGTCATGTCAGACTAACCTGATAGCTTTCTATGATNNGAGAAGAGGGCAGTGGATGTTGTCTACCTTGACTTCAGCCTCCCACAGCATCCTCATAGCTAAGCTTAGGAAGTGCAGGTTACATGAATGGACAGTTAAGTGGATTGAAAACTGGCTAAAAGATAGGACCTAGGGGATTGTGATTAGGGGCACAGAATCCAGCTGGAAGTCTGTAACAAGTGGTGTTCCCCAGGGGTCAGTACTGGGTCCAGTCCTCTTCAATATATTCATCAATGACCTGGATGAAGAGATAGAATGTACCCTGAGCAACTTTGCTGATGAGACATAACTAGGAGGGGTGGCTGACACCCCAGAAGGCTGTGCCACTATCCAGAGAGACCTGGACAGGCTGGAGAGATGGTCTGAGAGAAACCTGATGAAATTTAACAAGGTCAAGTGTAGGGTGCTGCACCTGGAGGGAAATAACCCCAAGCACCAGAACAGGTTGGGGGCTGACCTGCTGGAGAGTAGCTCTGAGGAGAAAGACCTGGGAGTTCTTGTGGACAACAGGATGACCATGAGCCAGCAATGTGCCCTTGTGGCCAAGAATGCCAATGGCATCCTGAGGTGCATCAAGAAAAGGGTGGCCAGCAGGTTGAGGGAGATCATCCTGCCCCTCTACTCTGCCCTGGGGAGGCTCCATCTGGAGCACTGTATCCAGTTCTGGGCTGTGCAGTTCAAGAAGGACAGGGAACTGATGGAGAGGGTAAAACAAAGGGCCACAAAGATGATTAAGGGCCTGGAGCATCTCTCCTATGAGGAAAGGCTAAGGGACTTAGGTCTTTTTAGTCTTGAGAAGAGAAGACTTAGTGGGGATCTCATCAATATTCACCAATACTTAAAGGGAGGATGTCAGGAGGACGGGGCTGGTCTTTTCTCAGTGGTGCCCAGTGACAGAACAAGAGATAACGGGCACAAACTTGAACATAGGGAGGTCCATCTAAACATGAGGAGTAACTTCTTTACTTTGAGGGTGGTAGAGCACTGGAACAGGCTGCCCAAAGACATCATAGAATCTCCTTCTCTGGAGACATTCAAAACCCACCTTGACAAGTTCCTGTGCAATGTGTTCTAGGTGGACCCGCTCTGACAGGGGGGTTGGACTAGATGACCACTTGAGAAGTCCCTTCCAACCCCACATGATTCTATGATTCTATATTACAAGCAGAACAGAAGCTTGACAGGGCAGGCAGAGGGAGGCATCCTAGACCGAGTGCCTGAAGAGCAGGCAGGAAGAAAGAAGGAAGAGAGAGATCAGCAAAACCAAAACTAAAACACCACAAACATCAAAAAAACCCACCCACACCTTCACCTTAAGACATGTTATTCATACTATTCTGAATTCTTGTTCTTCATCTTTAAGATTATACTGGTCACTTGAAAGGTGATTTAGGGCCAGTTATCTCCTAATACATCTACTACTCCCTCATGCTAAGGTTGTTCCAACAGTCTACAATAGCAAAAGACTTTGAAAAGTACTCGTGATATCAGTTCCTTCCACTTGAAGGCTTCTATTCACCAAAGCAGGGTCAAAAATCCCTGTGGTAGATGAGAATCAGTCTTCTGATATAGTCATTTAGCATTTAATATTTTGTTAAGCACTTCAAGACTGAAGTACTATGTAAGTGATAGGGCAATTACTGTTATTCCATAAAGTATGCTCTAGTGGTAGTTCAGCTTTGGGAATGTTTTTCTTCTGTTCCTAATATGACGGTGGTCCTTTAGCTAGGAAATGTATCCTTGCTGAAATAAACAACTTACCCCTGGAGGGTGCCCTTGGAGGGCAATCCATATGATAAGGAAGAGGAGTCAATGATTTCATCTTGGCATCGGGCACCATTAAGCTAATTTATGAAGAGGTGGTCAGTTGACCACTCTGAATTTTATTCTTGCCAGTTTAGAAGGACTCAGCACCCCTTGACATCAAAAGGAATTACATCCAGCTCAGACTCATCTCAGTTTGGGGCATTCAGAAGACCTGTAAATGCATTTATGTGATTAATTCTCTATTAAAATCTTTAAAGTACTGTGAAAGGCATGAAGAGAAACTGCAGAGAATGGTGGGACCATATTGCATTTTGATTGAAAGCCTAAAATATGTGGCACAAAACACAGGAATCACATCTTTTGATGCAAGAAACTGTTGAAAGCAAAGGAGAGCTCATTGAGGTCACCAGGATCCACATCCATTCAGATGCACTTTTGACTTTGTTGAGTCATAATATTCTACAAAGCCTATTAAGCGCTATCAGAACATTGCAAAGCATCTGCAGGGTTTGAAAGTGCCCTGACTAACCTTCTGCTTCTCCTAACCTATAAAGTTTCACTCTAAATTTTCTATATGCTTTGAAAGTCAAGAAATAGCCAAAAAAAATATGTCAAGGAATGTTTTCTTCCTCAAAGGGAAAAAAATCAGAACAAATGAAAAAAGACCACATCACACCACACCCACCCACAAACACACACCAACAATCTCAGGCACTAGAGCATGCAACTCGCGATGATTTAGAGATGCACTGGGAAAATCAGAGGTGGAAAGGCTTTCAAATGTCTGATTTGTTTCCATTTTAGCTTAAAAGAAATTGACTGCCTTCACCACAAAACAGGTGGGATTTCAAACTCCATCTTATCAGCCCTGGGAGCAGTTTGAGTGTTTTAACATTTTGTTTTACTTCTTATTTCCCTACTCTGATTTTGACAGTTAAAAAATTAAACTAATTTCCTCAAGTTGAGTCTATTTTGTCTGTGACAGTAATTGCAGAGTGATCTCCCGGACCTTATCTCAACCCA
Source organism: Scolopax mira (assembly GCA_004320125.1). NCBI lineage: Eukaryota > Metazoa > Chordata > Aves > Charadriiformes > Scolopacidae > Scolopax > Scolopax mira. Next base: position 453,335 of record BJBW01000455.1, on the reverse strand, counting down.
AAAATCCTTTTCTTATATTCTGTCTCCTGTACATTTGAGGGGAGTGATGAAGCAGGTTTGGTGGGCACCTGGTGTCCAGCCAGAGTGAACCACCACAAAAGGAGACATTTATGAAGCACCTTTTAGAGTGTGTAAAATGCACTCTACCAGAGCAACAAGAGGTCTGCCAAAGAGCAGGCAGCTCTTACATGGCAGGTACCGCCAGTATCTAGGGCAGCTTCTTCAGCTGCAGCATTTACCATAGATAGTGGTGAAGAACTGCCTTTGAGGTTTTCTACCAGGCGTGGGCTACTGAGGCTGGTAGCTGGTAGGCAGAGACAGTTTCATGTCTGCTACCGAGTGCAGTATTGCTGCTTGGGTTAATTTTCCTAATTGTCTGAATGCAACTGTTACCTCCTACGGTCACACAGCCAGTTGTGGGGAGGAAAATAAGGGTATTCTTGTTCTGCTTGTAGACAGCACAGTACACTAGGGACTGGGTCAGTTTTTATTTCTTAGTAACCTTTCAAAAGGGCCGCAGATAGCATGCTTATTTTCCAGTGTACTCTAAAGAAAAAGTGAGTAATGGAACATTTTATATTTCATTTGAAGTTTTGCAGTCTGCAAAAAAAAGTAAGGCACTGCAGAGTGCAATTAATAAGTTTTGTTTCCTTGCAGTGACAACTGATTTTATTTAGTTTCATTAACATGGCTCATAAGTGCTGCAAATATTTTTCTTACATCAAGTAGGAAGGATGTTGGTTCCCCACATTTCTCTGAAGCACAAGGTACCTGCCTGTTGCATCACCTGGTCATCCAATTCAGTTCCCAAAGCTGTTGGTAACTCTGGAGTTAATACTGCTACTTAAGAGCACCTGGAGCCAATAAACCATTGCTTTACCTATAATAATCTAAGAAAGAGAAAACTCATAGAAAAAAAAAAAAAAGTATTGTTAAACCAACCAATTCTGCCAGAGAAGAACAATACAAACAAAGAAAAAAAAAGACTTTCAAGCACACAAGCTTTTCTTCAGGCTGAAAATAGCAGTTATTTTGTTAAAAGACAAGCTAAGAATTACTGCCTGAAGTTTCTCTTTATAGCATATAATGAAACTTCTTAAGGAAGGAAATGATTTGGTTAAAATTAGGTTCTAGCATGCAGAGGAAACTTAATGATCTGGAGCAACGAACAGGTCAAACCAGATGAGCTAATAAACCCTTAGGCCTTTGAGGATGTGAAATGTGAGAGAGAATTCCAGAAGAAAAAGCCAATTTTTTTGGTTACCAGATAAACAAATACAAGACTAATCCTTTGTGGGGGGAGGGAAGGAAAGAGAGACACTTAATTTATAAAATCTCAAAAAGACAGAAAGCAGTTTTTTCCTCCTCCATGTTGTCATAGGAGAGATTGATAGCACCATTATAGCAAGCTTCAGGATTGGTGGCTTAGATATAGAAAAACCAGACACATTTCTGGGCCTGATTCAAGATCTAAGGAATAAGATAGTCTCGCATTACCCTTGCTTTTTATAAGGTTGAAAAAATAAAAATGATAGGTTTACGCCTCATTTTGTAGTTGGAATGAATATTCTGAAGATTTACATTCTTACTCATCCAAAGTCATGTGCAACACTGGTGAGGGAATAGGGCTGAAAAATTCAACAAAATGTCCAACATCAGAATGTATATTCAAGAAGAAAGAAAAGAAAAATTAAATATTCATACTGAATTTTATTCTCAGCCAGTAAAGACTGAATTTTGGTAGCAATAAAATATATTTCCATTAAGAGCCCTGGTTTACGTATAGATGGGATCTGCAAGGATATAACTATACACCAAGAAAGGGGTGAATTTACAGAGCCCTGTATTTATTACCTGCATAGGATACTAAGGCAAACTTAACATGAAGTACGAATGACACCAAACAAGGTAACTCACCTTGCTTTAAAATGGGGTAAGCGCAGAATAAATGCAAAGTCACCAGGGCTTTTATTGGAAAGCATTTGAACAGATGGACTAAGATGCTACAAAATCTGTGCCCTACGTTTTATCTGTTCTCAATGTCTAAGAATGCAAGGATGAGAGAATGGAAAACAAATATAGGCTTGGGGTTAAACCTTTCTTTAGTCTTGGAGAGACTTGCTTCAAAACTTTTCACTCCTTAGCCACAATGGTAAGAAAAAATTTTTGTCCATACACACCATCAGGGGCTCAAAATTCTTGCCCCGTAGGAGGCTTCTCAGGAATAAAATAGTTCCATGAAAAAGCACATTCCCCAAGATGGTAAGTAGCTTACACACAAGTGGGGAATGATGAGAACTCCATTGAGAATACCCAAGTGCAAGCATATCTGTATTTTCAGGCCAGGTGAGTGGCTGCCATTCTGTTGTACATTATGTATGCATTCACGTTGAACACTGCACTGCCACACAGTGCAAGTCTTCCCTTGGGATTGTATCAGAAGTTCCTCCATATGTATTATCCCAAGGGCAGGAAAGCTTGTGAAAAGCTTGTGAAAATAAGCTTAAATGATCTAACTGTAACAGATGTCTACCTTCCCCCAAAAGGCATGAACTAAAACCTAGTTTGGTGAATAAATTCCATCTTTGCCAGATTTTCAAAGCCACATTTCTTACCCAAAGGCACCCTGAAGACTAGCAAAAGGTTCTCTCTCCTTCCTTTGAGTAAATTTACTTCAAGTGAAAAACAGTCAAACCACCACCCCTCATATACAACCTGGGAAGTAAGATGAAGAAGGGAAAAAAAAAAAGAAAAAAAAATCATAGGAATTCCTACCTTTCTGTAGAAAAACATTCAGCATGAACATTAAGACCAAATTGCTCCTGTTCAGCCTGAGTGTGTTTTGAAAGCTTCAGGAATCTAAACCCCAAAGTCTAAAACTCCCACCCAGAAAAGGTGGGATTTAAGATGCAATGTAGTCCAAGATGTACTCAACATCAAATACTAAGGAGGCCAACTTGGAAATCTTATTTTGGCAACAGTGGGTGTACTGTGTTACATTTTTCCATTATTACTATTAAATCAAAGCCTTCATGTTTTTTACAATAAATTTGCTAGCAATATTTTTACAATCACATGCAATATAACTGAACACAATTTACAATATTTTTATTTTTACAATGAATTTGCTAACAGTATTTTGACAGCAACGTTGCCACAACAGAATTATCACATCAGATTCAGTGTCTTGCGTCCTTTTATTGTCAGCTTGACGACAGCTCTAGAGTCCAGCTAACTAGGTACTCAGATATTAGAATCAGAGAGTCCTATGATAATTCAGGATAGAAAGAACCTCAGGATGTCTCCAGTCCAGTCTCCTACTTAAAAAACAATTGTCAATTAAATCAGAGCAGGCTGTTCAGCGTTGTGTCCAGTTAGGGCATGAAAACCTTCAAGGAGGAAAATTTTGCAACTTCACTGGGCCACCTGCTCCAGACTAGACTCTCCTCACAGTGAAAAAGATTTCTTCTTGTACTTATGCTCACTCTCTCTCGACTTTCTGTCATGCACCACTGTAAAGAGACTGGCAACATCTTCTCATTAAACTTTCCTCATTGGATGCTTCCTATTTAATCCCCTTAAAGCCTTTTTTTTCTCCAGGCTGAACAAACCCATCTCTCTCAGCTTCAAGGTCAAAGATGTCACAAGTGAGATATCCCAGGAGAGATTGCTGCAGTACTCCATACAACTGAGTACAACTCCTTAACCGCTACCCTCCGAGCCCAAACATCTAACCAGTTACCAACCCACCTAGCTGTCCAACTACCAAACTGTGGTCCCAGCTTGGACACAAGAATGTTGTGGGAGACACTGCTAAAAGCATTATTAAAGTCCAGGTAAACAACATCCACTGCTCACTCCTCATTCACAAACCTAGTCATTTTATCACAGAGGCAGTCGGGTAGGTCAGGCATGGCTTACTCTTGGTCAATCCATTCCATCATCTTCTCTCAATCACACTCATAGCAGAAGACCCAGTGAGACACAGATCTGGCAGTGTTGACTATTGAACTGTAATAACCAGCTCTCTGCTCATGATCTTAAACGTTCATTTCCACCTCTATATGACTAGTCCTCTTTTAGCATTTAAGAGAAACCGGACCCCTGACTCAGGGCTGCGGAGGAACCCTGCTGTGTGGATTGCCTTGGGCCATCTGGATGGTCTGGTCTCCCTGTGACTCAGCTATTCATCCAGCAAGACTTCCAAACAGCTCCCAAAGATGAACTGATGCATTCGTGAAGCCAGCTCTGATGCTGATGTGTGTTTGCAGCAGTACTAGCAATATAAACAAGGCAGAATCTTACTTTTCCCCCTCTTTCCTAACCATACATGAAGACAATAGAAAATATTTTAGTCCATTTTTAAATCCGTGTAATTTCTGTTATGGTTACTGTGAATAGGTATTAAAATGCCTTAAATAACTGGATCGGCTTACCTTTGAGACTGTGTTTATTTGATATTTACTGTTACCCTCAGTATAAACTGTTTCCCAGTCAGCAGAGAACACCTGACTTAGACAACCAAAGCAAACAAGCTACCTTCAGGCTTTTGCTCTCCATTTGTTTTTAACTATTAACTATCCTTCCACATGCCTCTGGATTTTGAAAATTAGGTTGCTTTTTTTTCCATGGATTAACCTTAAATTCTTTGCTAAAATTCCTTAACTAATAAAATAGATCACCTTCTAAACTAATACATAGAAGCATATTAAAATATTTTATTTAAGATAACAAAAAATAAACACACCTTTGTAACAGTATTTACTGTCTCTGTATTTTGTAAAATGTAGCTAATGTACCACATTACTCAGGTAATACAAATTAAATCAAAGCTTAAAAGTGGAAGTTGGAAAATAGGCACCTGAACTTTTGGGGATTCCACCCCAAGCATAGGATACAGCCAAAGGCCAGTATTTAAAATTGGCAGAGGAGAATGGAGATGGAGACAGGCCAGAATGATATAGTCCATTTCTCTATAGAAGCTGCAATGAACAGGAATCACACTATTCCAGAGCAGGGGAACTTTGATGCTACTCTTTCAGTATAAGGTAGCATTTTATGTATATGCATAAACACACACCCACCAGTAGACCATGAAGACTTTTAAGTAATAGGGTTACAGAAGAGAATCAGAGGGAACAAAAGATCAAATAAGCTGCCTGATTCATAGCATGCTGTGATATGAAAGTGGAGTATGTTAGTAAGCAAAGAAGCTACTACTATTGTCCAAACAAGGCGTGCACTGACACTGTAAATACGGCCTGGATTAAACATGGCTGTGTCTGTGCCATTTAATGGAAGAAACTCTTTTCTTGCTTCATTAGACCATTAAGAAGCTGTCTATAATCTTGGCCTTCAGCTGTCAGAAAAGACAAGGGAGGAAAAGCTGCCATACTTTCCAGAAGCACTGCTAGGGGTGAGTGAGAGCAAGGTAGTTGTAATAGTAGTAGTTATAATTGCAACCACATTTCTTTTGCAGCTAATTGTGAAACTAAACATTTTTTCTTGTATCTACTCAAGCAGCATTAAAATAAGGGGGTTATTTTAAAAGTGCAGCATCAAAGATGTTGGGAAGAAATTACACTCTTCCTCATATTATCCCCTACAGCCATTGTGAATTTTAATTTCTGTCACTCAGTTCGTGCTCTTCAGTTTTAATATTATGAAAGCTGGAAGGGGGTGGGAGCCAGGAGTAATTTTATCATAATTCAAAAAAAAGAAAGTGTAGTGGAAAAACAGTAAAATTATCATGGCTTCCCTGTCTACAGAAGTGCCAAGGGACAGTTTACAAGGACAGGTGGACTATAATTTCTAGTGTGTGAACAGTAAAATCTGTATCTCTTCCATGACACAGGGGAGGTGAAACATGAAAAGGGAGATCCTCTGGCTCAGAGCAGTCAGAAGAGCCCAGCTGTCCACAAAGGCCCAGGAAACAAAACATTCCCCACCAGAAGCAGTAGTGGCAAGAAAGGGAGACACCAAAGAATGTAACTTAAGGGAAGTAAAGGCTAAATTCTGGCAAGATATTGATTGCTCCAGATGCACAAAATACTCAGTGAGGGGAGATTTGTCCCTCAGAGGTGTTCCAGAGCACTGAAATTAATCCTGTTCTCTAAGTCATCTTCCAGAGCATGCTCTCCTTCCAGTGACTGTTGTGAACCATGGAAGATGAGAGACCATAATCTAACGCTTGGGTTTGCTGATTCCTCTTACTGGGGGCTGTGCCCCAGCACAAGGTAAGACTATCAAATCATCCTCGCAAACAGGTGTCAGGGGTATTTCTGACCTTTCTCTCCCTTTCCATCTCAGAACTTAACCTGACAGATCTGATTGTCAGATTCAACTCAGTAGCCCAGCAGAAAATCCCAGATAATGTTTCTGCTGCGTTAGTGGGCTAAACTGGCACATAGAAGGTGTGACAAGTTCTGGGGCCACTGGAAAGAAGGTTGTATCACCACATAGCTTGGAGCAGGGCACAACCAAAGCAAGTAGTGGTAAACAGATCAGTGTACCCTGATTTTGGAAGCTTCTTTCCAAGTAGGGAACAATTTAGGTGTACGTATTTATTTTATGGTCAGCCATGAACAGCCCTCAAAAACAAACACTGAGGAGCTTAGAGAAAATCTTGCTTTGTGTATCAAAGAATTATAGAGTTACTACTCAGAAGCAAGCAAGATAAATGCAACCCCAACTTAGGATAGAAATAAATTATCACCTTGCAGTCTAAAATACTATTTTCAGAATTCTTTACAAGTAAGAAAACCACAATTGCAGATGTGCAAAAAAGCAAGCATATTTAAATAAAAAAGCACACAGTTCAATAATAAAAAAGGTGAACAATGACAATGACAAAACCTGCCAGACTGTACTGACAGATAATGAAGAGAGATAAAAGCAAGCCTTTCCCAAAGATCACACCTGCCTTTCATTCTAAGAATATGGCCTAGCAATAATTTAACACATTCATTTGAAAGGAAACAACTAAAAAACATCATGAGTTTTCCCCTCAGAGTTTTCCATTCATCATGCCCTATCACCACCAGACGCAGGCACAATAAATCCAGGCTCTCGGAAAAACCTGTCCCTCTAGAGAGTTATAAACATGGGAGCAGCATTGCCTGAGTCAACATACAAACAGACTTGGAAAGCAGCGTCCTACAGCAGCCCCATTTCAGTTCAACACCAAAGTTAGGAAAAATAAGCGCATAGAGGGCAAATCCCAAGGTGGTAGCTCTGGTGGACACTCACACCTGGCAGTTATAATGATAGAAATGCTGACTACACGGAAAAAAGATATATTCTCTGATTTCTGAAGTCTTAAATTTGAGATCTTTTCATCTTCACAATCCAATATAACAGTTTTATTTTTTCTTTGTAAAGTGAAACTCTGACAAATTTTCAAAACTAGAAACGAACAACCAAGAATGTCTGTATAAATGGGTAATAAAAGAACAATCTGGTATTTTCAGCGGCAGGAGTTCTTCTGCACCAGGTATTTGGTGGGTAAGATTTAATCTTATCGCCACACACAGATAAATTGTGTTATCAGAAATGGCTCAAGGACAGAGGGAGCAGGGGAATGCAAAGCATTCTGTGGCCTTGCTCTTCCCTTTTGGCCTAATGTTAGACATTAATTGGAGTATCTAGAGCTTGAAGTTTCTGCCAAGATTTGAAGGGAATTTATAGTTTGAGATCCTATTGGAAAAACAACCAACAACATCGCAGAGGGGAACTATGTCTTGCATGTGTCAGCTGCTAATTTTATTTATGCAATCAATTAAACAAAAGGAACAAATAGACACTGAACAGCATAAACATTGCTTGAAAAAGAATTGATATCTTGTATTATAGCTACTTATTCCATGTTGTTGGAATGAGAAGTATTTAAACCAATTCTTAATGAAAACTAAATCACACTATTTGAAGCGCTGTTTTGTTCTGAGAAAACCAGAACAAAACATAACTGTTTATACAAATAAAATAAAGCAGGAACACCCCTAAAAAGCAGGCTTTTTATGTGTAAAACACCTGACAGTGCAGTTCAGAAGTGCACATTAAGTATCATGCTGATTCATAGAGGTTTGCAGAAGAATTAGAACACAATTTACAACACTATTACAAATCTAGAGGCTAAAACACTATTCCAACAAATATCTCTTCAAAGGAAGTGCTACTGATAATGTTACAACCTCGACAAAGGATCAGAAAGGAGGTGGAGACAGCTGAGATCTAGAAGAAGAAAGAAGCCAAGCAATTCCCATTCAAGCAACTAACTTACTGTTTTAGTTACTGAAGCCCTCCATTCTCTAGCAGCAAAAAAAAAGTGGAAATCAATAATTTCTAGTTAATGTCAACAAGACAAGCATACTTCAATAACTTATTATACAGCTTGTTTTCTAATGCATATCAGTTGATGGTCATATATGCATTCTCCTTTGTTCTTTTTAAGGTCAACACTGAAACACACTGAATGCAGGTAATTATATTTTTCCTACTGAAATAAGGAATAAATAAAATAACACACTTAAGACATGAGACACCATCTCTACATCTTTTTTAGCCAAAACCACGGGGGGAGAGTATGGAATTGAGATCCACTGATTCAACAAGCTGTCATTAAAAATTTCTCAGCTTCTAACTCTGTTAATTTAGAAAATTCTAGTAAGCGGGAGACATCCTGGTTTACAACGTCCTTGACTTCCATAAATGTTTGGGTAGAGATTGTAGAGATTCCGGGTACTCCCCATGTAATTGAAATTATACTGCTACTGAGTATTATTACCGAGTTAATCAATTGTGATCCCACAAGATGCCAGCTACAAGCCAGTGACTAAAGCAATACAGCCGGGAAGAAATATGGCTTCTACTCACTGCTCCAGCCTCTAGAGGAAAAATAATGCAGCTTCTCTGCCTTTAGTATTTCTCATAGCCTGGCCAGGATGGCTCTCGTCTGTTCTGTGGTACCCAGCTTTGTTCACACACTACATAGGGAGTAAAAGAATTTGCTGGCATTCCCTGAATGCCAGAGGTCAATGATCCCAGGGACACGCTACGCAAAGAGCCACCAGCTGGAGAACTGTGTTTTGTTCGAGACGGTTGCGAGACGGTTAATTCATCTCCACGTTTTTACAGCTTTATATAAAACCCTCCAACACAAACCCCATGATGAGGAGCGACATCTTAAGTTTTACTGGCCTCCTGGTTTCAGCTGTGGCCCCGAGAAGACCAGGTACATCCACATGGCTGTGGAGCCAATGGGTCTGCTCTTAGATGTCAGCCTGCACCCTCAGCCAGGCAGCCCTTCTTCAAAACCCCCTGTAAATCCCGTCCTCCACATTCCAGATAGCATAAGAAAAAGAGGAGAAAGCTGTGAATTTCTCAGCTCTAGGACTTGAAAGTCAGAGCTGCAGGACACAGTAAGGAAAGATCAGTCCTGCTGCTTGTGATCAAAGAGTGTTTAATCTTTTCTCCAGATGACTGCATGCTCTCCCTTCTCTCCCCCTCCCATTGCTAACCTCATTCCTAAACCCAAAAGAGAATCTGAAATAGAAATATTTATGTATTTACACTGAGTGCACTCACGTGGCTAGCCTCTCTGAAACATTTAAGCGGACATAAAAAAAAATAAAATCTTGTCTTTTAGAAATATTCACAACAAGGAAGAGGAAAAAAACCACACCCAACATAAAGCAAATAGCAGTAATAAACTTACAGTGAATCCCCCGTCTCGTTTATTGGTTATTCACACAGCAGCCCACAGGAGTTAATATACTCAGACTCACATAGTTTTAAATAAACACTATTTCAGGCAGATCTTCATTTCCCATACTTTACGGACATTAATAAATACGTTCATATGGTGATGGGTTTTCCATGTAACAAAAGATGGGATAAAATTCACTGCCTTCTCAGTTTGCATTTCCTATAGTATTCTGCAGTCTTCCTTCAGAGAGAAAGAAACCTAGTTTCATTAAAGTGAAGGCAAATTTATTGTTAGTTCGAACAGACATTTTATTCATGTGTAAATGACAGGATAATAGAATTGTTGTTTGACAGCTCGCTGAGAAAATTGTAGCTTTCATCATCTTAGATGATAAATTTTTCCTAAAATAAAGTGAACACCCATGGAAGAAATTGGAATTAATGTTTTACACAACGAAAAGAATGTGACAAGTATCCCACTTAACTAAATCAGTTTCTGTGATCTCACAAGAGGCAGAAGACTTTGGTTCAGAACAAGCCAAATTCAGACATCGCTTGGCAAGCTGAATATCAGAAGTGGCAAAATACTCAGAGAATTTAAATGGAAAAGTAGTAAATTCACTTTCAGATTCTTAGAGCTAATTAGTCTACTTAAACATTTTTAGACTTTTTTGTTGTCCCCATGTTTCAGAAGTCTCACGCAAATACGATTAATTTTTTTTTTGGGCAGCCTCATTGCAAAAGCTTATTAAGGCTGCTAAGCAACATGTACTATGTTACAGGATTTTGAGTCTTGGATCTGAAAAGGAATACTTTTCTTTTTTTAAAGAAAAGTTATATAGGTGGTTTAAAAATATTTTTAATAGAGAGGATGAGGAAATGCCAAGACGTCCCAAAGGACTTGAAAAATAAAGTGCTAACCAACAAGGGAAGTACAAGCTTCTCTTTGTGGAATGAACGTGTCAGTCTTTGCATGAAGAATAGAAAACATAAGCATTTTTACAACTGCCAAAAATTAATTTGAGGCTGAAGTGTTTTGTTCACAGGAAAAAAAAAATTAGTTTGACCTTCAGTAAATCATTACATTCCAAAATAAATAGTGATTTTTCATTTAAACTGAATAGGCTAAGAAAAAGAATAGTTTCTGCGAGTACTCCACATCAACATCAATTCAACATACTCAACTTTTCAATTTGCAAAGGTGAGGAAAGTGAAACAGTTTCACCAAACTACCTCAGAATTAAAAAAAAAAATAAAAAACCCACACCAAACAAACAATAAAGCCATCCACCACACAGACTCCAAGACTTTATCCTGTTTTATGAGCTTCTAAGTGGTTTTCAGCAAAAGGACAACATTTTCTTGTCAGAAATTTAGAACTTCTTTGAGATTAAGGGACTTCTATAAACACCAAACAATGAAGCCAAAGGAAAACATCGGGCATTATTTTATGGTTATCATGTTTTATTTTAGAACATTTAATTTAGTTCTTTAAAGTTTGGATGTGTAAGATTATTATATCCTAAAACTTTGGGCCAAGCCAAGGACCACCAAGCCCATGTAGTAAATGGCTAGCCTTCTCCTTTTCTTGACTTCCTCAGTTCTCTCAGTGATGATATTTTTGTCTTGGATTCTGCTCTGGACTCATAACTACCCTTCTCCAGAAACCAAGCAGAGGAGGACCTAGGGCATAATAAGGGTGTTGTTTATGAGGCAGACTCAGTAACCTACACAAGGGTAATCAGACCCTTCAGAACATACAGACACTACTCTTTCCTTTTACAATACAAAGAGGTGGCACCTGATGCTATTGTTAGTAGTCTGCTAGACAGTCTAAACAGCATTTAGACCCATTCCATCTAAATAAGACTAAGTTTCCATCATTATATTCTCCCCAGTTGACAGCTGGACAAGACTCAAATTCTATCAAAAGGCAGAGGTTAGATGAAACAACATCTCTGTGACATTTTGCATCTGTGGATGAAATTCAAAGTTTTATTCTACACTAGAATTGTAAAGCTGAAATTTTGGGTTCCCATGGAACAAATTCACAGAGAGCTGGTTGAGAAACGGTACAGGCCTTTCTTAGTGAGTGACTTTGTGTATGCTTTCAGTACTTTTCTAGACTAGAGAAGCAGTCAATCAGGGAAATAAAATCACCACCAAAAAAAAGACAAAACGGTCTTAAAGAAAAATAGGATACTGATCAAGTGAGTGAATTCAGAGGTAATGAACTGGTGGGACAATTCTCACAAAAAGCAAGTAATGCTCCCCCCTGTACACTCCCTACTCCCCTAAACACAGGAATTACCTTTCCTGTTTGGGAGTACAAACATTTCATCTGTCACATCTAATTTGTCATTTCTTCTCCTGAATTTCCTAACCAAGAATGTTACCCATTTCAAAAAGTGGGTATTTCTTCTACCTGTTAATTATTTCTGACTTGCAGATGGTCTATTATAGAGGCCAATTTCAATATCTACTAATGTTTAAAATTCAGTGCTATAACAGATGTTGCTTGGCAGGCCAAGGGACGCAGCAAAATACAGCATATATTTTCTTGTTTACTTGAAATATTAAAAATCCACCCAGTTGTCTTCCAAAAATCTCTGTTTAGATTGAGACGTTTCAGATTTTAATATATCATTCTCACATCTTATTCCAAGACATGAGAGAGCATACTTTTTTTCTTTCCTTAGAATTGACAATGCAATTAAAGCCAGTCCTAAAAATTGCATTGTTGCAGCTACAGAGTTAACCACGGATACCTAGTCTTCATACAATAAACAGCCTAAAGATACAAGATCAGTACTTTCCTCCTCCTAGAAGGAGCCTTCACCTTGAACCAACTTGAGGTGAGCCAAATGACAACATGGCATTGCTATTATCATCACAGCAATGCTCTGAAACTCTGCTGGATTCTATACAGAAAAATGGATAAACACAGTCTCCATCCTAAATAGCTTTGGAGGTTAAACAAATAGGTCTGAACACAAAGCCGGGGGGAAGCATCTGAAATCTATGACTATCCCTGGCTAGCCAGCATAGCTATGAGGTACTCGTATTCAGAAGCAACTTCTCCAGGTGTGCACATCACTCTTGAAGGTGCCGCTGCACTAGTTACATGTTGTGATAAACCAGAATACAGTTTTAAACAGTGCTGTGCTTGAAAATACAACACACATTTTTATTCATTAAGTTAATCAACAAAAGATTCTCAACAGTAAGTGTTATTTGCCACTGTTCACAAAGTCTTTTCAAATTTATAAGACATGGCTTATTTAACCTCAAAATTAAACAAGTTTTCTCAGCTACAATTTATTTTCTTCAAACAGAAATCTGGCAAGAATTTAAGGGAGGCATGGACAGACAACGCTGAAATAAAGGTTCTAGCCCCTTTCATTTAGCAACAGATAGAAGTATTAAATGAATCCAGATTTCATGTTAATTTGAGTTGGTTTTGGCACAAAAATAATTTATTTCCCTCAGAAGCTATCAGGAAGAACAAAATTCTGAGGCAAGAGAAGAAAAACAATTTGTATAGTAACTGTGGCCACTTCCAGGAGGAGGGGAAGGAGATGGAAAAATTCCCAAGACTCATAAGTCTAAATTTCATTATAAAAGTGGTGTTTCAGTTTCAAAGCAAGATATGAAGCTACAACTGGATGCCTAAGACTTCAAAATTAATTCTCTTACATAATGAGTAATATTTCAAAAAGTAGAGAAGTAAAGAGAAGTAGAACAAGATCTTAAGGTGTCCAAATAATAATTGAAAATAAAGTGCCCTGTGTTCTTACTGGAATATTTACCAGTTCATTAAAAGTATCAGAAGCTGAAACACGTTATCCTTCACTCTGATAGTACTTCTGAAGCACTATCACCTCTCTCTTGCCTAACTCCTTCGATACACACAGTTATGTCCCAGGGCAGCACTTATTCGAGAGGCCACTTTCTGCCAGTCTATTTCTCTACTTTACAGTGCAAAAAGCACCCTATGTTGTTCCCTGTAGTTTCTTAGTATCCACAAAGGCTATCCTTGGTTATTTAAACAGAAATGACACCAAAACTGGGATTTTGAAGACACAGTACTGGCATAACTGCTGGATAAAATCTGGGCAAATCAATAGCAGCCCTGAGAGGAAGTTACTTATTTGATGCAGTTCTTCAGTATAGGGTAGATTGAATCTCTTGTAGTTGAAGTCTTTCTCTCTCTTTCCCCTAGGAGAAAGAGATATTGGCTTTGTGTTCATATTCTCAAAAGCAGTTCTGAATTACCACGCTAAATTCATTAGGGGCTGACATTTCAGAGTCTTCTGGTAGGGTCTGTTAATTTGATAGCAGATTTGAATACTGGTATTTATTGTCTCTTCTCTTTGACAGAAAATAAACTTACACTCATGATGTCATTTACCAGCCTTTAAATTAGCTGATACATGAGGTATTTTCAGTATCATGAAACATACTGCAATATGGTTGAATTCTATGACTTGCATGTTGTAGAAGTGATTTGTTACAACTGAATGCTGTGTGACTAACAAACATAACTCAGTGAAAACCATGGAGATGGGTTGTTCTAAAAGAATAGTATAGGTATCCCCTATTATTTCAATTAAGTAAAGATAGATCATTTCTTCATACACTTGCAGTATACCTGCAGAAAACTGATATTTGGTTATGTTTCTCAACTAAAAAACTTCTCATAAAGCCCAAGCAAATTACTTCTTAAAAGTAAGCATATTCTATCTAAATAGGTTAGAAGGTAACTAAAAAAAAAAAAAAAAAACAAACCCTGAACATCAGACAAGTTACCCTGCTGTCTCATCCATAAATCATCCACAAATGTCAGTGGTTGTATTTTGGTACATTCATCTGCCACTCAGTGTCAATACACCACTTCTCCAGTACATGAATAGCAGCAGAAAAGCAACCATATCTGAAGTTTTCTTGCCAAGTCCCACATGTGTGGTCTTTGGTAAGAGTTATCACTCTGATGAATATATCAAAACCAAGAATTGCATTAGGCAAAACAGCCTTACATTTATGTCCCTTATTCTAAAACATAACAACTAGTTCTTTACAAATGTTCACAAAACAAGGAAGACATTTTTCCATAATAGTCACATATCCACACCCCTGGTAAACTAGAGGCATGATTCTGGCACTCACAGTTCTTGTTTTCTGTTTCAATCAGGATTTTACACTGAGCCTAAATTACTCCCTCCTGAAAACTGCTGTAATACTTAAATATCAGATATATTCACCGTACATCAACATTTTCATAAAATCTATACAAAATTCCTTTCACCTAATGAAGCATCATCATTCTCTCAATTTTCCAGCATACATTTACATAATCCAGATAAGAGTCTGAATATCACTGGAATGCATAAATATATCAGTATAAGCTTCCAGTTAATATTTGCTAATGAGGGTAAGAATTGTGCTATTTATGTAAAAGCATAATAAAAGATAACTCAGTAGAAATTCTAGTGAACTACCCTTTCAAGGTTAAATGGTCCAGACTATAGGAGATCCCTGAGGCATGCAGCCCCCAAGCAGAGGAAAGTTCTGAAGTTGAGGCTGATCCACCACATGAGAAAGCCCTTTTTTCAGACAACCCTTTAGATAGAATTAAATTGGATGAATTAAAGTTTAGAAGTAAGTGTCCTTGAAAGTGGAAAGTAGTCATACCATCTAACTTACAGCAGGAGTTTCACCACTTTAGAAAAAACATGTCTCTGGTCTTCTGGAAAAGAAGACCTCCAGTCTTCTTACTCCAGGAGTAAGACTCCTTACTCTCCACTTTAGAAGACTAACCAACAGTGGCATGATATGGCCACCACTGCTTGCCTTAAATTTTCTGTGTTAGGTCTCTCTGGATCCAGAGATCCTCCCTGGAAGCCTAAGAATATGGAAGACGTTAGAAACTGTCTAAAGGCAGTTTCCACACATAAAATTTATTCTGGACAGAACTATTAAAGAAAAATGGGGAAGAGAAAATACAGTAACTGGTTAGAAAATTAAGTCTTGTTGTAGATCAGAAACAGGTTAAAAGCCAGAGAAAAGAAAACAATTTTGTCATGGAAAAATAATGTCGGTAAACATAGCTGTGAATAGACATTCAGATCAACATTGGTCTTGTTCAGTTCTGTGGAGTAAACAGAGGAGACACACGAAGCAGGGGAAAAAAATACCGTACTGATGACAGAGGTCACAGTAGGGTTATGAAGAAAGCCAAAATAAACTGGGCAGTGCAAATTTAATACAGGGTAACAAAGACTGCTAAGGAGAAAAAACAACCTACATACAAATAACTTCCAATCATTGTCTCACTGAAAAGACTTGCACAATATCATTCTGCAGCTCACTAAGGGTGTCTTTTTCGTGTATAGCAGTCAAAAATAGGCTTCATTTAAAAGGAAAGGATTGAAAATTCAATGCTATTTACATAAAATTATGATACTGAACACTATTTGGATATTATATCCAGTTCATTACTTCAAGTCTAAGAAAATTAATAAAATGAAGTCTGGGAAAAGAAGGTCTTAGCACTGGTAGCTGGCAGGTCCAGAGTTCCTGTTGAATACTGCAGATCACAGGAAACCTGTAATAATACAAATTATGTTTTCAGATAAAAACATGCATTTAGTTTTCCTCAGTGTTTTCTTCTCTCCTGTTCATGTCTTAGGATCTTCCAAACAAAGCAAGAATGCCACAAACAATGGAACCAATGTCAGACCCACAAGGTAAAACAAGGAAAGACAAAGTCTCTGAATTGGACAAGTACTTTGGTATCTTTATTCATACTGTTAACTATATTTGTAGCTGTTTTCATCTC
Source organism: Scolopax mira (assembly GCA_004320125.1). Lineage (NCBI taxonomy): Eukaryota > Metazoa > Chordata > Aves > Charadriiformes > Scolopacidae > Scolopax > Scolopax mira. The sequence goes on along the minus strand of BJBW01000455.1, from coordinate 436,795 downwards.
ATAAGGCACAACAACTTATGGGTATGAATGTTTATAGAATGAATTATTTCACAGATTTAAGCATTTGAGGGGAAAAACCCGAAGTTTTTTATTCAGAAACATGAACAAACACTCTGAGAATTTTGCCAATTTAAAAAAGGTATTGGCTTAATACAAAAAATAAGTAACTCTAAATGTAAATTCCTTTACCCACTATCTAGAAAATACTTGAATATTTTAGTTCTGAGATTGCTCTTTATACATATTTTTTAGTTTCTCCATAAGTTACTTTCCGTATTTCCTGGACGGGGGATGGAATTTACTCATTCAGCTGACAGATCTAGAGAGTAAAAAAAAAAAAAAAGCCCACACACAAAACCCACCCAAGCTGCACACACACAAAAAAACCCAACCCCAAACCAAACATCCACTCAGTCAAAAATGACAAAAAAAACATCCCTTGTATTACACTCGAGTTTGCTCAAAAAACATCTTGTGGCTACATGTTCCTATCCCAGTGGGGTGATGGAATCTACTGAATCTCCCATTTGTGCTTAGTATATCATAGAATGTGTAAGGTTGGAAGGGATCTTTAAAGGTCGTCTAGTCCAACCCTCCTGCAATGAGCAGGGACATCTTCAACTAGATCAGGCTGCTCAGAGCCCCGTCCAGCCTGACCTTGAACATTTCTAGGGATGGGGCATCTACAGCCTCTCTGGGCAACAACCTGTTCTAGTGTTTCACCACCCTTACTGTAAAAAAACCAAAAATTTCTTCCTTATATCTAGTACAAATCTAACCTCCTTTACTTTAAAACTATTACCCCTTGTCATGTTGCTATAGGCCTTGGTAAAAAGTTTATCCATCTTTCTTATAAGCCCCTTATGAGTACTGAAAGGCCCCAACAATCTTTCCCTGAAGTCTTCTCTTCTTTAGGCAGAACACCCCCAACTCTCTCAACCTGTCTTCATAGCAGAGGTGCTCCAGCCCTCTGATCATTTTTGTGGTCCTCCTCAGGATCTGCTCCAATAGGTCCATGTCTTTCCTGTGCTGAGAACATCACACACTTGCATTCATTTCTGTCTTCAAATGCACCATCATAATCCCTGGTGGATATCCCAGATGACTCAGGCTACAAGAGCCTGCAGAAGTGACCCTCCATTTGGTGTTTTTCAACTCTGGGGAAAGATACTAGATTACTGATTGTGCTGAGAGTAGGAGAGGAAGAACGAGACCAAACACATGTATTCACTTGGCAGATGACAGCTTGAGCTCAACAGTTATCATTCTGCAAGATAAGCAGCAAGGTTCTCGCGTTCTTCAACAGTGGAGTCCATGGCTAGTGACCAAATCTCACAATTATAAACTGAGTGAGACTTGCTTCCTTCTTGTTTCCTCTGTCTTCTGTTTAATATCATTAACCTTTCATAAAACTATTCTGTCTCACTTCTAAAAAGGTTTTGTTTAACCCTAAACAAATTTCATACTTAGAAAAGGGAGAAAAGAAACCCCTAGATCACTATTACATGTTTTCTTTTCCTCTGATTAATGGCTAAGCAAAGCTCTTTCCACAGCCCTTCTAGTCACCAGCTGCTTTGAGACTCCCATTGCTGGCTTCAGACAAGCCTCGTTAACTCCTATTTAATTTCTGAGTGCTTAATCAGCTCCACTTTTTTTCTGGGTGAGATGAGGGGGTCGTTTGACTGTTATTGCCTCTCAGAAGTACAGACAAAGAGTAGGTGGGCTGTGTCCAGGCACTGACACAAGCCAGCTATTGCTCCATGAACTGAGCATGGACACGGTGCTGGTGAAGCCTTAAATAAGAGAAAGCAGGGACTGAACTGTGACTGCAGCCATGTCTGAGCAATGTAGCAATACCCAAGTTTGTTGAACTTGCGGTGTGGGAAACAGTCTAGCTACTGTCCTTATTTTCTAGCCAAAACGATTATGAGAGTTTAAGAGAGCATATGGATACTCCAGAGACCCAGAACAGCTGGCTTCGCTCTGTAAGGAAAGCCAAGAAAAAGTGTTGGCAGATTTAAAGTGGCTCACAGGGAAGAGAGCATACACTAGATTCTCGTCTCACAGTAACTCATGGAGGTCAGTCAGAGTAGCTCTCTAGATTAAATTTCCTAAAGAGAAAGCTTCTTGACTAGCAGGAAAACAGAGTCTTTTTTTGCTTGTTGCTGGTATGTAGATAGGCTTGCACTGTTACTGTGTTTAAAAATGAGACACATGAAATTTTTCACTAATGTAACTATGGTACTTGCTGTTTAAGGCCAGTGGCCTGTTTAAGGCCATCCACCCACACTGAGAAGAAAAGTTAGGCCATGAAAAACACCAGGAAGCAGGTGGTCCTGCTATCTAGGTTACCTTGAACAGCTTTGCACACATTTGCTTTGGGGACAGCTACTTCTGAGTTTGGTCTCATCCCTAAGAGGTCTAAAAATCTTCCTTTTGATTACATTACAAAATGCAATCATAAAAATGTAAATAATCAAAGTGTAATAACAATTAAAAAATTTTGAAGACACGATATATTCTTACTCAATGACACTCTGGTAGAATCATAAGTGATATGTTTTCAAAGTCTAAAGACAAAGCATTTTTTGCCAGCAGAAGGATGCATTGGAAGACACTAGCATTCCTCACCTTTCAGCCTGCACCTTGCACTGCAAACAAAGTTTAAGACAAGTTTTGAGGCTCCCTCATGACAAAGAATTAACTTTAGTTTTCTAATAGTTTGGACTTGATATATTGGGATTAGGTTGAAAGAAATTCCAATATATGGTTGCAGTAAAAGTTTGCTAGTCTGGAGTAGGTGGAAAAGTGCATTAGACTAAACACATGCTAGAAACACAAAGTCCTTAGCTCTTCTCCATCATCCACAATTTTATAATACATTTCTGTGATTCTGAACCTGTATAACAACACTTTTAAAATAAAATTAACAATATAGTTCAGGCCAAATAAACAGGACATTTGTAGGAAAACTTATTGCAATTACCTTTTCTCTCTTCTTTCATAAGATAGGTGGATACAAACTTAAGGCAGATATTATAAAAACACTTTTTCTGTTAAGCACAGTTGTTTTCTGAAAAGTTTCAAGACAGAGCAGATCACTTCTACTGAGGACAGCAGGAAAGTAGCCAGATATTTACACTAAGCATATATGGGGTTTCAGTAGATTTATATCAAGACAGAAACCTGAAGTGCCATGCTGTAAGCAAAATTTCAGTTAGAAAATCAGCAAAGTCTTTCACAGAGATAAAAATGTTTGTTTACAGCAAGAGTTAAAGTGCTCTCTTTTCTGCTATGACTGCTACAAAAATAAAGAAGTACAAGAAAATTGAGCTTTCCTGTCTAGTAAAAAAGATTTTTAGTTTTACAGATGAGCTACAAGCATCCATAAAATACTAAGTGTCTGAGACACAGTGCTTTAAAGAGGCTCCCATTTCAAAGATATATAGAAAACAAAACAAAAAAACCCAAAACACCATAAGAACAAAGAATCAAGTCTCAGAGCAGGACAGCTATGTTTAGATGAATCAAGTGTAATATTAAATAGAGAATGTATAGAGAATGTTCTTTAAAGAAACTTTGAAGTTTTTCCAGCCTTTTATCCATCTGAAATTCTCCCATGTCAAAAAGCATGTCTCCAGCCACGCAGTTCCTGACTTGTATGGTATGTGTTAGACCAGACTCACACAAGTACAAGCCACACTCTTTAAAGGCAAAGCAGATGACTTTGCAAACTGAAACCCTAAAACTTCTCATAAAAACAAACCTATGGTACATAAGAACCTTAAACAGCCTACTTCCTATATTCTGAACTTCGAAAACAGACTACTAGTAGTAATAAGAGTCTAAGAGCAACTCCAGGGCTTCAGAAAACAAGATTTCTTCTTACTTTCAACAGAGAAAACACACATCCCCATGTATTTGCACTCAGTGGAAGATCAAGTATAGCTTTTCAGGATAAACATCACCTAACTTGCTCCCAAAGCAATAAACAAAGGGTCATTTTTCAATAAACAGCCTCACAGGTTACACCACAACACACACTTCTATAGGCTTCAGAAGTTGTTTGTTTATATTCAAAAAACCTGAACGCACTGAGGCTGCAAAGTTGAGACTTTTCAAGAGGCTTTTAATGTGAGCTTAGCTCTACAAAACTGTGTTTTCATCTGCACACAGAGGCAGTAGAAACTGTTCAAAGTACATAAACTGTGAAAAACATGCAAAATTTAGGGCATGACGCAGGGTGTCAATCTCTTCTTTTGATAAGAATTTAGTCATGCTGTGACCTGTAGGACCACACCACAGACCTAACAACTAGACAGTAATGAGGTCATCTTCTGTAAAGGCAAAGCCACAGCAGCATAAGTGGCACCACACCACCAGATAACATGCAAGTTCATGCCTCTGACATTTAAAACTGATAGATCCCCTCCCAAGGCATCATAGGTTCAAAGTCCCTGCACTTTGTAGGTCCTTAAAGGGTATCAGGGACAAAGGAATTCTGGTTAAATGTGCAGGTTTTCACTTTGAGCATGCTCTCACTTAGCTCTCTTCCTCTCCTTTTTTTTTTTTTTTTTTTTTTTTTTTTTTTTGTTTGTTTGTTTGAATACCATGTCCTCTTCCCTGCAAAATTCAGCCTGGAGCGGTTCTGTTTCTTTGCTGACAAAAAGAGGGGAAAGGGAGGGAAAACAGTGGTCTTCACACAGGTTACAGGCTTTTTGAAATGTGGCAGTCTCTCCCTGAACACTTGTTCCCTATTCCTAATAAACTGACATCTGAAGGTCAATAGCTGCATATTGTAACCAAGACAGGCTTTAATAAGCTCTAGCTCTGCTCTAGGTAAAATTTAATGAATCCTCTATGCTCATTCCTCTCTTCTGGTGCCAAGCGATGGCATTAACAGAAATTAATAATTATATACTTCCTTATATCCCACAGCCTCAGCCTGGACTATGTAGTTAGGCCAGCCCATAACAGCTGCATTGAAAAGATGTGCTCAGCTGAAAGCAAAGGACACTGCTCTTCAGTGACCTGTACAAACTGTTCTGCCTTCCCCCAAGCAGTGTTGAGCAGTGGTAGCTTAAAGCTTGGTAACTTGGCC
>BJBW01000455.1:400943-431521 GCA_004320125.1 Scolopax mira | reverse complement strand
GGGGGAGCCTAAATCAGTGAATAGTCTAGATACCATTGTACATTATCTCCATGCCACTCTGGCACATGATGAATACATTGTGCATAGCATGTGTTATCTGCTCCTCTAAATTCATGGCAACACCCAGGAGGATTGAAAGAAGTGACCAAGCTTGTACTTTCAGCAAAGGGAAGACATGAAAGTGTCTTTGAAACATTCATCACCTCATGAGAATCCAAACCAGTAGAGAAGGCCACATTTCCCTCTGTGGTCTTGCCATCTAAACTGTTACTGGTCAGTGAACAGCCAAGACTTAGAGCTGCTGGATTGTGTTGGGGGTAGAGCAGTTGACACTCAAATCATTTGCTTCCAAGTGAGTTGTATACTCTAACCCTTTTTTTTCCTGCAGGTATCAGCTGCTCTGAGGCCCGAGAGCTGTGTTACAGTCTACAGACACCCCTTATTTTGTTCCTAATATATGCTGTGCGGCTATATACAAATAGATAGTGTACAATATTTCAGTCAGACCTTGAAGTATTTTGATAGTTGATTTCACCTTGATGCAAAGAGGCAAATAACACAAAGCAGGCTGGAGTGCCAGAATTTCCAATACTTTCTCCTCCTGCGGAAAGTACAGGCATGACCTCAAACTCAGGAATCTGCCATTTTGTTTTCTTCTATTTGGCTGAAGGCCCTGTCTTCCTTACACAAACTAAAATTCAGCCATGAAGACTCCTGATATCAAGACAAGTTTTTCTTAACTTGTTAGGAATTTGTCTCTTTTATAAGCCAGAAATATGAAAACTGTTAGACAATTAGTTCTACATAACACAGCCAAAACTGCAGACTAAGCCTCACCTCTTCTGTAAGCTCTCCAAAGCAGAGGTGGCAGAAACTCTTCCAGCAATCCATCAGTGTTTCAGTCTTTCTCCTTAGTTCAGGAAAGAAAGGAAATGAAAATACAGTGACCTTCCTTTCTACAATTTGAAGCCATTAACTGAAGTTATCATCCTGTGCATCAGTCTTGATGAATACGTTCATGACAGCTTTTATTTGTTAAGAGACCTGTTGCATTCAGCCTTCTCTAATTGAAGAACAGCAGTTCTGAACCAGATGACCACTCCAGTATTTCTCCTCTGGAAAGTCTCCACACAGACCATATTTTCTCTGAAGAGTACTGCCCAAAAACTGGATGTGTTACTGCAACTAAGGCCTTGATAACATTGAGCAGAAAGGGAACACATTCTGTATTTTTCAGGCAATATAAGTGTTTATTCATACATATGCTTCCTTCCCATGCCAAAAAACACAGCATGATGCTTCTGATTCATATCACATCCCAAATCCCATGATTCCCCACCTCCTTTCCCAGGAAGCTTTCTGAATCACCCATCACATATTTGCTCCAATGATTGTCCCAGGTGAATTTAAAACCTTACACTTCCCCCTCTAAATTACAAGGGCCTGCACCCAGGCCAGGGCAACCTCCAGTATCAACAGAGCCTAGGGGAAGAAGAGCTTGAAGAGCAGCCCTGCTAAGGAGGACATGGGAGTACTAGTGGATGAAAAGCTGGCCATGAGCTGACAATATGTGCTCACAGCCCAGAGAGCCAACCATATCCTGGGGTGCATCAAAAGAAGCATGTCCAGCAGGTCAACGGAGGCGATTCTGCCCCTCTACTCCACTCTGGTGAGACCCCACCTAGAGTACTGCATCTAGCTCTGGACCCCTCAACACAGGAAAGACATGAACCTGTTTGAGCAGGTCCAGGGGAGGGCCACAAAGATGATCAGAGGGCTGGAGCAACTTTGCTATGAAGACAGGCTGAGAGAGTTAGAGTTGTTCTGCATAGAGAAGAGAAGGTTCCAGGGGAAGCTTGTTGGGGCCTTTCAGTACTCAAAGGGGGTTTATAAGAAAGATGGGGACAACCTTTACTGAGGCCTGTAGCAACATGACAAGGGGTAATAACTTTAAACTAAAGGAAGTTAGATTCATACTAGATATAAGGAAGATTTTTTTTTTCAATGAGGGCAATGAAATACACAAACAGATTGTTACCCAGAGAGGCTGTAGATGCCCCATCCCTGGAAATGTTCAAGGTCAGGCTGGACAGGGCTCTGAGCAACCTGATCTAGTTGAAGATGTCCCTGCTTATTGCAGGGGGTCGGACTAGATGACCTTTAAGGGTCCCTGCCAGCCCAAACCATTCTATGATTCTAAATTCTATCCGTATTTCTGATTATATCCTGAGTTTATCAAGACTAAAGGACCAGTTTAGCAGTAAAACCAGCCTGTTCACTACTAAAATTGTAGACAATAGCTTGCTATTAAAATTGTAGATAATAGGCTAACTCACTATTCTATTCAAAAAACATGGTGAAACCTCATTTGATGTCTTGGTTGGGTCAGATATCAGATTAATTTTCTGGGAATGATTATCCAACTGGTTTGACTTTTCACCCTGTAATTTAATTTACATACATATTTGCGAGAGTGTGATGCAAGGGAGTAGCAAAAGCTCTACTAATCTCAAAATTTGACATCTAATGTGTCTCCTTTATCCACTGGCCAATTATTCTGTCACAGAAAGGAACTGGGTTGAACAAATAGACCGTGTTGGCAGCTACTCATCTCTTTGATGATTTTCCAAGAGCTTACAGATGGCTTGATGTTTTTCCATTCCAGAATTTTTCTCCTAATTGAAGTTAAGCTGACAAGTCAATAATTTCATAAATTCCCTTTCCTTACAATATGCTTTTTTTATTATTCTTACATACTCCACCAGTTTTGTACACTTTCTCAAAGACATGCAGTCATGGCTCTGAGAATGGAAACAGATCCAGCTGAAGAAGAGAAAGCCCAGAGAAATTTGTCTACACTGACAAAAACAGGGCCAAAGACCCTTGGGCTCCAAGGCCCAAACAGCACAGACTGATTTGTATCCACACAGCTAAAAGTCACTCCCAGATAACAACCATTACATCCAAGTTACAAGTTATTGGTAGTAACCCCAGCTCACAGCAGCTCTGACATGCTTTAGCCCTTATTAATCCCCACAGCTCCATAGGCGGTCACACTCACTTCACACCATTAATGAAGCAGACAGCAGGGTATGAAACCTTTCAGCACACCTTCTGCTATGCTTGCAGGCTGGAAATCTGTGCTAGGAACCAGGTATGACAACAATCTACCATCTGCCACGGATATTCTGCCTGTTCATGCATTTTCTCATGCTTGTCAGACATCTTCAGACATCTTGTATGGCCCACTTGTAGTCTTCCCTCAGTCTTCAGGCTGGAGCCAGGCAAGCTGCTTTCAGTTAGGGGCTGTGTAGCAGATCAACTTCATTTGTATCTGGAGTTCCCATGGACTTTCTAGTTTGAGGCGGTAGCAGCGCTCCTAAGATGTGCTCCTAAGCCATGCTCTTCCTGTCTGGAATTAGAGGTAGTTGCTGGGAACACTGTCTGTACACAGCAAAACACAAAATGTTGCTTTCTATCGCTGACCATAGGCCCAGTTTGCAACAGTGGAGCATGTGTCCAGCTGGTTCATCGCCTTGTGGTCAACACATAGACAGCCTAGAAAGTCATACCATCAACAGTGCTCATAGTGCCATCGCCTGCTGCACAACCCAAACAGCTCATCAGCTATCTGCAAAGGAGGGAGGCATTGGTAGAGAAAAGACACTTTGTGACTCCTGGGTCACAAAGTCTGTAGTGCCTGAGTGTCACTCATCCATAGCTGCTGGTTGCATATCTGTGAGCTCCTATTTGAAACTATCAGTGAAAGAGATTTGCATGTAAAATTTATTCTGAAGGCAGTCTGGGCTGCCAGAGGATACCAGAGCTCATGCTGACAAACTAAGCAGTACGAATGGTTGTGATCCAGTGCTTACATCTGTGTCACAGGCTTGTGTTATTTAGTATTACAGGCATTGCCTGTGACTAACTTATTGCTCAACAAGACAGTACACCAAGCAGTAAGCTACCAATTAAGAAGACAACCTAGTCTTTCTGCCAAAAGCAGCTCCATTCCAGAAGCCATGAATTATCTCTTGCAGAACAACTTAGGCTTAGAAAGTCCATATGCAATTCTGGACATTAAATGGGATTTATTAGTTTAAACTGCTGCATTATTTAGGTAGGGCATGCATATTTTCAAAACAAGACAAAGATATTTTCTTACAAAAGAAACAAAATTGGTAGCTGCAAGCCTTTAAAATAGGAATTCTTCCAAGTATATTAGACCACTAACACAAATGCACTGGTAGAGTCTACTAGAAAGCACCACATTTAAAGTCTACGGTGTAAGTAGAAAGAGCAAAGTCATCAAAAATACTATTAGCTTCTTTTCTTGTATTTTTGTTTTTATCAAGTTGACATTTTTGGTTACCAAAGGTGTCACCTTGGTAACAACACAAATTGAATGCTGATTTGGAGTCTAAGCAGTCCTCCAACAAGTTTTTTCCCATATACATTTGTCCCACTGACTTCACATCTGTAACAGCAAATAAAATTGTGTGGTTATTCCTCACATGATGCACAATCATTGTGTAGACAAAAACAGACAAACAGAAAAATTGCCACTGCAGCACAGATTCCCCAGCAGCAGCATCCCAGTCAGGCCCTAGTTAAGCCAATTGAACTCTCAAGTTTTTTTGACTTGTCATAATTTGGTTTACAGGTAATGCAAAGATCTTGACCATCAAAGCTGGAGGTGTTCAGTATCAGTAGCACTGAAATTTTACCCATATCAAATGCAGAGCCCACATGGGCCAGGTTCAGAACTTTGCCACTTTTCCTTATTTTAAAACTGGAAGACTGTCATTGCATCAAGCTACTGCCCAGTATCAGCCATCCAGGCTTACACGCTGCTGCTTCTAAACTAGAATTGATTTTTTTGTCATGAAAACTTAGGACTGTTGCCAGAACAGTCATTAGAGCAATAACAGCAGTCATTACACCCCTTGGTATAAGCCATCACAGAGTGGGTGTGACATGTCACACCTGCAAGAAGCTGTGCTGTCAGACACCCAAGACATTGAGGGGCTCCTTTTAGCAAAAGCTTCTCAAGAACAGTTTATCTAATACTACCTTCAGCTTAGGGTGTACATTCCTGGCACGGATAATGCCACAGAATGCTGAGATATCTTTGTCAACTGCTAAACAAGTGAAAAATTTAGTGATGGAACCACCTTCACCAAGGAATGAATATGAAGCATTAACTATAACTTCAATTTGAGACATCAGCAAATGTGCATTGCCCTAGAATATACCTTCACTTGAATGAAGGCTGAAATGTGGTCGATTTTGCCATAATTTCAATTTTTTTCCCCCCACAGAATATTCAAACTAGTGTTGTGTTGGACAGCGATGCATTTCACTTCATCCAAAATACAGTTATTTATCCCCCATCAAAATAAAGTATAAAATGCATCATTCCCAGTGAAAACCCACACCAGATTGTCCTGCAGAGAATTTGGATGTTTTATCTTTGCTGGGATGCAATATAATGCCAAATTTCTCCCTCTCCCCTGCAAAACATGCTCAAAAAAATCCACCCAAACACCAAGCTGCCATCCTTCGTGGGTATGTACTGTCGGTTCATGTAGCACTCCCAAGAGTGGCCAACAACAGATGGTCTGGTGGGGAGGGAATAAGTAGAGACAATCAATTTTTTTAAAAGGGCTTGTACAAAATGCACTGTTGTGCTGACACATTTGGCATTTAACTTACAGACAAAACAAGTGTTTTATAGGCAAAGCAGGGCTCTTCTTGAGGCATAGTTTTTCCAGAGCCTGCTATCACCTACTTCTCAGAAGTGCTTGCATACAGAACATAACCTTAATCTACTTCATCCAAAACTGAACCGTGTCCCAAGTGTTTCATGAGATCATGTGCTCCATACACATTTTTACAGAATATCTTTCCCTGAAGTGATCTTTTTAGCACAGTGGACAGACACCTGGGCTTTACTAGGGCCTTTCTAGTATGCCCAGGACATCTAGACCCTTGGGAATTTTTTCCATCAAGATGTGCAATTAAAATTATGTGAACACAATATTTTCAGTTTTAAAAACAAATCATATCTCAGGAAGGGTGGATATTCCTTCTAAGATAAAACTCCTCTGAACTAGTTTCTGCTTGAAGACCACTACTGGACCTTTACTTTTACTAAATACCTTAAAACATTTCAGTAGATGAAAGAAGACCTGAACAAATACAGTGCTCAGATTTGTTTTCTGTTTCAAGTGTGATAATTCATTTTAAAACTTTTTCTGTACTTTAGTATACAGTAAGGTTTCATTGGCTACACACAATCTAATGTGGAATCAAATGTATTTTCCTTCCCACACTTGTGCTACTTTCAACACCATTGCTTTTTGTATAAGGCTGAATGGAACAAAGCAAGTGTTCACATCTCTAACGTTTTACCCAACAGAAGGGAAACTGATATGGTAGGAAACGAAGACCATTCAGATACCTACCCTTTTATATTAATAATCAAATTGTAAATGTAATGAAAGTCTTACAGTGTCTCTCCTTGAAAATGACAGAGTCAGTAAGAGCCAAACAATTAAAATAAGTTTATATTTAGTTCTTCCAAAAGTGCTTTTGATGTTTAGTATTTAAGTCTTTGGAATAATCTTAGTCTTTTTGATTAAGGGAAAAGAGAGAACAAGGTTGTTCTTTTTTGTTTAGACATACGAGTCTTGCTTTGGATCATATTCCAAAACAAGTACTCATTAACATTTTGCTATAGTAAAGTAAGAGCCCTTCAGTTCCAGATATATTGCCTCCATAAAAGCAGTTACACCTCGGTTGTCTCTCAAAACTGGTTAAAACTGAACAGCGTCCCAGTGGTCCCCATAATGTCAGTTCTTAGACTGGAACATTTTTATAGTTCTCATCTGATATGCTTACAAAGCAACAAAACCCACAGACTTAATGAAATATTACTACATTCTAGTCCACAAATGGACCTTGGAAGTATTCAAACACTCCTCCTTGCTTGTTTACTTTTATTTCTAGAGGCAAGAACAACATTGAAAAACATAAGTTTGAAAGAACATCCTTTACCTTTTGATCTCCCATTCTATATTCAGAAGGACTCTTTCAGCCCTTCTGCTTAAGAAACTCATAACGTGAACATAATTTAAGGAGTTTTACCTAATGTTGTAAAGCTTACTAGCAGCAGGAACAGAACTTTCATCTTCTGAACAGCTTTGCATCCTTTTCAGTTATAGAGGGATATGGGATTGTCCCTGCATATCAGGACCACTCAAAGTGCAAGCAAATAGCCTCTCAGTTCTGGATACAATATACAAAACTATTAATTTCTACAGCCAGTTTCCATTAAGGGAAGCAGCATTTTTTTTTAAACATTATCAAATATTTGCTGTTTAGACTGCATTACTTCCAAGAAAAAAACAAAGAAAGATTCATTGAGTTGTCTACGCCACAGTCCCATCTTAGACACCAACAGGCAAGGCTGGAGGCTCTTTTCTCAAGGCAAGTCCATTACTTTTCTTCTCTTGACTGACTCTCCCAAATACTGGTTGCAAAAACAAAACAAGGGTGAAAGGGATACTTAGCTCCAGAAGCAAAACTTGTTTGAGAGCCAAATTAGAGTGAAGTCAATTGCTTGCAGTTAAAAGTATTCTGGTAGAAGAGGAGAAAACAAAGCGTTTTTAAAATATTTAAATACTTTGATCACTATTAAGGAAATATAAATTAAGTTAAAGTAAATATGTAAATTGCTATTATAAAAAAAATAATATCAATGCTTCAGTACTGAAAATAACAGACTCCAAAAAGAGTGTTAAAATGGGATTAAGACATTTCAGTGGCATTGTGGAAGTAAATAATCCATAAAAAAGGGTCAAACACTAATTTCAGATTTGAAAGATTTAAGAAGCATGGTTGTTTGTTCCAAATTTTAATGTCTATGCTTGCATAGTAGTATTAGGACTATCACAACATATACCTTGATATATTCCAATTGACTCAAATTCCTGCAATGTTCTGTTGCACTGTAGAATTATAAACGAGTATTCCTGTTTCATTAAGGTGATGGTCCATTCCATGAAAAAATAAGGCAGGTTGCTGTGACTGCACAAAAAAGATTGTCTCTCTCTCTCACTATTTCCAACTAGATTTCAAAGTCATTGGAACACGAAGTTCGAGCAAATTAAGAAAACCCTAGGACACTAGCAAGCTACAATAGAGTTGAAATGGACTGAATTTGAAATTCTAGTTCCCTGAATTATTTGATGCTTACACTTATTTTATTTAAACTTGGGACAGTGATTCTCCCTTCATTTCTCCTAATAAATCAATGTAGACAGCTGTTCTTTATATTCCACTGAACAGCATCAGACACCTAGTAAATATGTGGAGCAAGCACTTAGAATGATTATACAGGTCAATATATTTTGACTTTTACAATATGATGCTGAATCATAACAACAGGCATTAGATTAAGGAAGTAATGAGTATGTCTCACACATTTCTGATTCATTCTGGATATCTGTTCATAACTTATTTACGGATGACACAAGTGGACACTTTTGCCTATTAAGTTTGTAAATCAAGTAGATTACAAGGGCTAGTGGTCAAAGCCAACACAGAATCACATGCTGTAGTTTAAATGTTTATTAGCTTTGTCATTAGAGCTGTTCAGGCTTCTGATTTTTTTTGAACAAAATCATACAGTAGTTTCCCACACTTCATTTATATTTGGTGATTACCACAGTGGTCAGACAGAATATCAATATGAAGCCTAATTGAACAAGAATAATTGTATGTCAGACCTGCTGACCTTTTTAGAGTTACCTTTGTGATCTACTGGCATTGTCATCTTCATGAATACCAAGACATACCAGAACTAATGAAATACATCCTGAAAACTGATGAAATCTGACTCTCAATCTGCTGGAATTCAGTTTTGAGACAAAACGGTACAGCAAATACACATATGAAATCAGCATTACTAACAATTTTGTAGTCTTAGAGGTCTCATCTATTAGCACACACACACATCTTCACTTCCAATTAACTGGCTCAGGCAATTTAGGTAACCACAACACCACAATAATGTAAGCCTGTCAAGAAACCTATGCTTAACTACATTCCTCTAATTATATTAGAGGTGCATAAGCTAGTGCAGTTTTCCTCACACTGAACTCCTTTTCCACTTGGTAAGGTCTCAGATTTATCCCCATGAAAACAGGGCTGTGTTTTTGTTTTCTGAAAGGAAACTAATCCCTTCACCTCTTTAAAAAAAAAAAAATAAAATTACTTCGGCCTAAAAGCATAACTCTGGTATGTGAATAAGCAGCTAGAGAAGTTGGATAAGAGGTAGTTTAGAAGTATTTGGTCATTCAGTGCTTACAGTTTGAGGTCACCAATGGGCTCATCAACCTATGAAATATTACCCAGGGAGACCAAGTGAATTCCTTGCTTTTACATAAAAAAGTGGAAGTCACATTGTAGAAATTGGAATGCATTTGCATTGAGGAAGAATAACTGCTAGGCTTTTCTATTCATAAAGTTACATTCTGATGAACTTAATTATGAAGAAGTGTATCACCAAGTGGGTACTAGACTTAAACGTTTTAAAGTTATAAGGAGTAATGAGAGGAGGCAGGAAAGGAGGCATGAGGTACTTTTGGTTTTTAAGTATGCAGGTTGTCAGTTAAAAAAACTCCACTCAGAATCATTAAAAATCATAAATAACTCACTGTTATTTTGTAGCATGCACACAATGGATCTGGTAATCTGCAACAGCCCAACAGATATTTGTTCCAGCTGAAGTATTGTGACTAGCCAACCTGCCAGCACTTTCCTGGAATTCACAACAGACTGAAAGAGAGCAGCTTATTAACTTGTCATTCTAGTAGTGCTTCTGCTGCAGTTATCAACAAGTAGATCCTTCTCTGTTACAATGCTGCTGGGCCCCTGGCACTGGAGCTGAATGGCTTTTCCTACCACATAAAACCAATCCTAGTTTTTTGTATTAATGATATCCCATAGCAATGAATATTTAGAATAGAGTAGTTCAGTTGAAAGGAACCAACAATTATCATGTAATCAATTGCCTGACTAATTCAGGGCTGACGAAAAGTTAAAGAATGTCATTAAGGGCATCATCCAAATGCCTCTTAAAGACAGCCAGGCTTGAGCCATCCACCACCTCTTTAGGAAGCCTGTTGCAGTGTTTAACAGATGTGCCTCAGCTGGATCTTATTTGAAATAGTTAGGGGGTGGGAAGGACAGGCATCAGAACAAGCAACATTTGCTCATAAGAAAAAAGAAAGGTTTCAGCTGAAACCAACAACTGAATTAAGCTGCTTGAAATTAATAACAAGTTTAAAGTCATTGCAAGCCTCAAATACACCTGAGTGTTAAAGTCAGGCCCACCTGATGTACCATTTTTTTTCATAAACTGGAATTTGTTGTGCATGAGAAATTTGTTCTCATGCACAACTTCGGTATTCATTTCTCAAAGTTTGAACACAAAGTTTTGAATCTAAATTGATGGTAAATAATTCCAAGGTCAGTAAAGATAATATTGTTTATATCCCTTGAACCCCATATGTAAAACAATAGCTAAAGATGCTATTTATGTGCCTTCACTCTCATTTGTTGAGGCTAGTTCCATCAGTAACACCATAAGAGCAGACTTGGACTTGAGATTCCCTGGAGTGGCTGAGAAGGAATTTGGTTCTCTCAAACTATTCTTTGTGCACACAAACAGTTTCCTGTAACCATCCTGAAGCTTCCATCTTAATCACTGCTGTGAGATAGAACATCAGTCTGATCCATAGTACTGCAGTCAAGTCTAAATCAATGTTGCTGGCTGAGGTAAGCCGAACAGCCTAACCTGTAAGTCTGAGCATAACTAATATACAACTAAGAAAATTCCTATTAGGCAGAAGCTGCAAAATGCCACCTGGAAACCCTATATGATAATGTCTCCAGTAATACAGATCTGCACAACTGTGGTTTTGGTTTTTTTTAAGTTACTGTCTACACCAACTTTTACTATTTGTTCCCAAATGAGTTTTTCTTTAAAAGTATAGCTTCTCCTGTATCTGGTAAACTAAACAGGGCCCTAATATCTCTGCAGATGTGGTTGTGGTAAATATTCAATATTTTTTTTACTAATTTTAATTTGCATGATATTCCAGCTCTTTGAGCAATGTTACCAGATCAATTTACATCATTAATTGATTAATAAGGGTATACCAGACCCCTTCAACATAATTTTTAAAGATGAATAAAAAGATAAATTTTTAAAAGTTCCATGAATATTTTTTTAATATGAACCAAATACCCGCCTATAGGATCATCAATAATTAATAGTCTGGTGAATCAAAATGCCCCTGAGCATCATTCAGGCACAAGAACACATTAATGAGCATGTTTCTCTCTTTAACTGCCTCTAGTCGAAGCCCTACAAACTTATTCTGAACTTGAAAGTCAAGTTCCAACCTTAAACCAGCATCAAGTGCTATGACTAAACCCCACTTACAGAATTCAAGAATTCTGGTAATAATGCACTAACAAGTATGCTGGTTTCATAGCTCAAGGAACAGCAGGAAAGTTGGTGAAAAATTTGGCTGTGCAAGTAGCCTAATCATGGACATGCAAGACTTATTTTGTTTCATTGATTCATTGAGTTCAAGTATGGGAAACAGTGGGTTAAGAGCAATTCCTGATGAGCCTGACAGTCATGCTCATGATCTACAGGTCAGTGCCATGACATTATCTAAGAGGAGCACCACAACAGCGTGCATAAACAGGAACATCTTTCACAATCATTTTGTTAGGATAAGTTTTTCCCAGTGCAAAACTGGAGATCTATTACAGCATCATTCAATACATGTGAATACTAGTGAGGCAGAGTCCATAGAGAAGCCTAAAAAGCATAAGAGATACATAGAGGTTTGCTCATTATATAGCATTAGAAGAGATAGATTATCACAGCATTCTCACTGTAGCAGTAGTTAGAAATAAAAAACTAATCCCTTCCCCAGCCAATTGCTTTTTCATCACAAATAAGCTTTAAATTGTGTGTTGTGTTTTTTTTTTAAGTTGTTTAAAACTGGAAATTCTTCTGATGAATGTAAAAAAAATAAATCTCACAAACTTAGGCAGATAATATAAGTGTGTCTGTATACTTCCATATTACAATTCTACAGCCAGAAGTGACACAGGCTAAATCTTGTTTTGTATGGAGAGGGTTCAAGTCTCAAAAGGCTTAGAGACTAATTACTATTTTCTTTTAAATTAAATAGCTCATGAAACAAAGCTTTCCAGAACAAAGCAGTTCTGGAGAAAAGAAATTAGAACTGCAAATTCCATTTGTTCACTTCTCCCAGCAGTCAGCTTCCCTGCACAGAAAGGGATCAATATGCTTTCCAGGGTAAAGCTATAGGCAGAGGGTAAAAGCTAAAAAAAAAAAAAACCCACACACCACTGGTTAGCAATTGTTTCTCACTAAAAATAGTAAAGTCCAAACTATAAGTTATTCATAATAAATACACAATTACCAAAAAAAGAAAAGTTGGGAGGAATAAACTCAGTTTCTAAATATTCAGAGCAGTCTTTGGAACTGGATAAATCATTATGGAAAACAGCACAATGAGGACTACATCTTTTCTCCTCTAACCTCAGTCTTCCAGCTAAATAATATTCAGACATTCCATTTGACTTACAATCTAGTTACAAAACTAACACAAGCCTACTTGTATCTTTTAGCAAGATACAAGTAGACCATCCTAGCATATCATTAGCCCTCTAAGGGTCTATTGTTTATTGTTTACATTTCTTCTCAGAGGGAAGGGATTAGGCTTCATCACAGTTCTTAAACTGAAGATTAGAGAAACAAAGACAATACTAATTTCATTTGTTATGTGAAAGACTATAAATCCCCCTGCAAATTCAGCCTTTTCTTTCAAAAACTTTGGAATTTACTGAAATAAAGCAAGCAGGAAGAGAGATATCCTCTCCTCCTCAGTTTTTATTCAAAGACCAAGAAATTTTATAGAAACCCTTGTAAAGCTGTATTCTTCATACTGCTCAGTTTGCTTTCATTATTTCTTCTCTCCTTTCCATTGCACCATAGCTGTACATGCTGCAGCCTGGGCCAGAACAAAACTTTGATTTTAATCAAAGCAAGAGTAAAGCCAAGGGAAAAAAAAATAAGAAGTCCTTGCAATGTTTAGTTCTACTGCACTAAACCCATAAGTCCCATTTCCATTTTTATTCAGCTGTTCCATTGGCTCCTTGAGGGCTTACACATCAGCTCAACTTTACTCAAGAGTTTTGAGGTAAAAAGTTCAAGAGCAACTATTCTACTCCAACCTCCTGAGTTTCCAATGACATTTACAAATTGGCCATTGAGGGTGAGAGTCAGACCAGCCTAATTAAACACATTCCCTTCTTTTAAAAGCCTTTGCAAATGTTGTACAATATTTTCCCTTCAGTACACCAATCTATGTGTTACTTAAATTTAACTCCCCTCCAATACCTTGATACCTATGTTATGAAGTTGCTATTCAATTAAAAAATACCAATCAATCCAATTAATGTATCACATTAGAATTTGTTTAGCTTTTTAGAAAGCTAGAAGTTTGAAAACATAGTAATATTTTCAATTCTCTAAACCATACAATGATTCGACATTCAAAAGGTGGAAGTTAACACTATTTCCCAGAATGATGCATTTAAGCATCTTGTCTCCATGTACCCAAACTTTAATAGAAGAAACCTTCTTTTAGCTGCAGTTTTGGCTATTAACCCCATATTATGCCTCTGTTAGCCAGGGCCAAATGGCAATTTAGCAACTAAATCCTAGTTCAATTAATCTAAATATCAGTAACTCTTAGTATTTCACATTGCCTGACAACATTGCTTGCTATTTCTACCTGTTTCTGAGCTGTCATGCTGAACTTTCTGGCATCACTTCTTTGTAAAAGCAATCCATTGGCAATCTCTCCCCTCCTCTCCCTTCAGAGGGCAGACCTTCATGGAAAAGGAAAAATCATCTTAAGCTGACAACCTTGTTTTGAGAAGAAATAGGAAAAAGAACTCTGTTCTCCAGCAAAATAAACAGATGCAAGTACTAATCATACATCATTTTAGCTGGTCATTCACTGTTTTGAAACAAAAGTATCAAGAGACAGTAACATCAAGAGACTAACTCTGACAGTAGAGACTGTAGTCTGACTATTTTACCTGTAATTTAAATAGTAATCACTATCTAGTCAGATCAACCACCCATCTAGTCTAGATACCCTCCTCTTCACCTAAAACCATTGTTGAATGCCTAGGGAAGAGCAAAGGCATTGTTATTTCCCTAGAACTCCCAGTGTCCTACTACTTTCAGCTCAGCAGCTTCCCAAGTCGGATATTTTCATGCATTTAGCATCCTTTTGTGGATTTCTTTTCCATTAAGTGTCCAGCTTCCTTTCCCTGCCCTGAGTAAACTCTTTAGCTTCTACTGCATTCCATGGGAGTGAGGTCCTGCAATGAGTCAGATAAACAGAAGTGAACACAGTTTGTACCACATAACTGAGTTTCAGGCATCCCTACCATCTGCGTTAGATCTGCACTTTTTGTCATCAGCTTTCACCTTCCTCTGAGACACCAGAGATGAGCTGAAAAAAGTGGTACACCTTCATGCTCTTATGAGCACTCCTGGACAAAAACATGACACCAAGAATGCTGAAGACATTTGCAGCCCATCAGTCCTGACAGTGGCATTAAAGCAAAGTTATTCCAGTTTGCGACCTGTGAGTAGAAAGGCACAGGAAAAGAAAAAGCATAATACAGAAAAAAGTTTTGGGAAGGGAGTACACACCCCTGCTGCATGACTAATACCACATGCGTTGGAGCAGAAAGACCATCAAGCACAAAATACTGTGGGATTAGAGGATTCAAAAAGAGTGCATTGTTTGGATGATGAGGTTACAGTCAGATGAGACTGAGCCAATTTACTACCAGTCTAAAGGCAAGTGTTGTGATTAGTATTTCTATAGGCGTACACTCAAAAAGAGAGAATACAGCCACCTCTTCACCTCCCTGCCCATCACTCCTTGCATACTAAACAGTGTCCTGGACCACATTCCTTATCCCAAGTGCTTTTCCAACTTCCCAGAAGTTCATATCAAAGCAGGAAAACAAAGTTACAGAACAACATTAAAGAGAACAAGAATCCTGAAGCTTTTCATGGTGATTCAAACACAGAGCAGTGATATGAAAAGAGGATTGGAAACAAAAAACCACAAAACAAAATTGAAAACAAAAGACACCACTCCTTTGTAACAATATGTTTAAAGAGTAACTGATATTAAAGAATAACTTCAAGGAAGTTATTATCCTACAAGAACAAAGTCTTTTTCTCCCCCTCCCACAAGAACGATTCCTTTGTCTCCTCAGCTATAATAAAACATGAAAGAAAAGAAAAAATCCACAAAAATGGGACATACTGGAGCACACATCAGGACCTGTTTTGAAGTAACCTAAGTCCATAAGAACTGCAAAATGCTAACTGTTGGAAAGAGCAACATCTTTGCCAAGACTAGTTGCTCCCTGGAAGAGAACAAAGTTCTAATTACATACTCAGCATTTTCACATTGACACACCATACCTAAACCAACTCAATGCCTTATGCAGAGTATTTCATGCACATACATCATCTTATCCTTTATATAAGTCAGCAAGCCTTTGCTCCCTCTTACCTCTCATGGGCTGGAGGCAAATGGTCAGAGCTGGCTGCACTGATCAGGCAGTAACCTTTTATTCCTTGGTATGTCCGAAGACAGACAATCAGGAGAAGCTGCCTAACTGGAATATCTCCATCATCAGCTAAGTACAACAGGAGTCCAATTGCACTCTTTCAGTGTTGGTTTTAAAACTCACAGATATCATATACTGTATTTCTTTATTACCTGGATTCTTCAAATCCAGTGTGTTCCAAGTACAAATTTCTACCATGACCAGGCTCTTTTCCCCAAGATATGCTTCCACTATTACTTAAGGTTTATCCAGTTTAGTCACCTGTCTTTTCCTTTCTTCCTCTTTAGAAAACTCCCCAAATATAGGACTATATTTCCTCCTGAGAGGCCACATCTTAACACAAATGTTAATTCAGTCATGGAAATCTGCACTAAAGATTTCTTAACCTGGATGCAGTATTATACTTAGAACTGAGAAGAACCAGCTACACACAGGAGTCATTCCATGCTCTGCTCAGTACAAGCGACCTGCTTATTTGTGTTCCACAAAATGTGGTGCTGTGGAGAGATCCCAGCCCTAGTTCCAGTTTGAGCCAGGCCTTAGATCATGACAAAACAGCCTTTGTCAGATCCCTCTGCTGCCCTATGTTCACACAAGTGCTCACCTTGCTTGCTCAACACAAAGTACCTCATCAAGCCCTATGCTTCTGAGCTAAGTTTCTGACCCAGTTTAAATGCATGTATTCAAAAGGAAGGTGTTACAGTCCTCAGTTTTCCCCAATTTCAATAAAGCAAGGGTTGAAGGCTGTAGCAGATATCCAACTTCAGTGGACAGCAAATAGGAAAAAACACATCCCAGTAGTGGATCTGCCCGTTTCAGCAATGGCCCCACCTGCAGTAACTTTTCTTCATTGCAGAGAGTGTCACATTTGAGACATCTGCAAACTGGAGAAATAATCCCCGCAACAGCCACCTCCTTATGTCAGAAGGGAGCACTCAGCTCCACATCCTTTACTATCTCTATGAAAACAAAAATAAAAAAGGAAAATAGCACTACACACAGCACTACTACACCCTTTCGAAATCCTGAGCCCATGGCAAAAAACATAGAACTGTTGTTCCTCCCATGAGGCACCACTAGGGAAACCTCACTCTGAGCTTGGCAGATTCTTCCTTCCTTCAGATTCTCAACTCAAACCATTTCTTGACCTTTTTCATGATAGGAGAAAAAAAAAAACACCTCTTCATGTGAAGAGAGTTTCACACAAAAAAAAAGGTGAGATGGGGATGGGGAGTGTTTTGATTGGTTACAGGGGCAGGATTTTTTTTTTTTTGTTTTGCAGGGTTTGGGGCTTTTTTGGTTTTTTTTTTTTTTAAGTTTGCTGTGGTCTCACAAAGAACATCTCATGACAGAAGCCTCCATCATCTTGGCTGTGGCTCTTGGTAGCAATGGAATCTATTAGTCACACAGAGCTGGATACTTCTGATAGCTTTCAGAACATACTGCTGGGATTTACTCTTTAAAAGGCAAGATTTTTATAGAGGATGTTAAGAGTTTTTTTTACCCAGAGCTTGTGACGCATCATGCTAGGCAGCACTGAAGTCCCCTGCTGGTGTTGCTTTCAGAAGCACCAAATCAGTCATGTCAGATATGACCTCCTATGTTCTTTAGGCTACACAGGAGAAATCCAGATATTTGTTGCTTCTCCAGAGAAGCACCACAGCATAGTCCCAGAAAAGAGTCATGGGGGAAAAAAAAAAAAAAAAGCAGAAGAGGGAAAGTCCCTTCTACTGGCTTTAACTGGGTTTGGATCCAGCTCCACTGCACCAAGCATGAAGAGAGGAATCTTCAGAAGAGTTCGATTAAAAAAACTCTGTTACAGTATACACAAATACCTTGAGTCAGGTCTCTGGAAGGGGAAGGTACCTTCACTCTTCTATTCCTGACATCTCCATAATTACAGTACTGGAAAGTATTTTCATGTTAGATCTTAATCTGTGAGAAAAATCTGCTAACAGCACAAAAGGTACAGCTTTCTTATCCTCCTTTTCTTGCATAATCAAGAAATAATGGCTCCAGACCTTGGACCTTATGAAACCTGAACTTTACTCATGTGGCTAGTCAATAACTTTGAAGTCAATAGCTTTACTCATGTGAGTAATTCTCTAGATGTGCTCCAAGTGCTTATACACTCAAGAACTAAATTAAGATAAAGTACTTTGGCACTGAACATAAGGTCCCAACCACACTACAGTACAGTGTAACTAATCATTTGTTCTACATTGACCACCAGAGAGAAAGGAGAGTTGAAGCACATTCTATTACTCTGATCTTAACTTCTTGTTCTTTATCCTTGAAAACCTTGAAAGTAATGAAGAGCAATAATCTACAGGCATAATGGGCTAAATTACTCAGTCATGCAAGTCTATACTCAGTTTGATTTAAAGGGGTTCTTTAAAATACACATACAAAGCACCTGTAACATAACCCACCAACCTGACAGGGTACCACCCAGATGTACATATGATCAGAACTGGGTTGGAGGAAGAAATAAAAAAAAGAGAGAGTTAAAAAGAGAAGCAAAGAGCAATGAGTTTTTAAATGCCAATATATTTGAAAGAAAGTTAAAGATCATTAAATTGCATTATAAATGGTGAGGTGCTTTGGCATTTTCTCCTAAGGGTGCTGAATAATCAAATACCCAGGCTGTAAGATTTTTGCTATCTTAACTCTGCCTGATGAAACATTTCTTTCAAGGTATGCTACTTAGAAGTCACTGAAGTGATGTATCTGTCCAATAAATGCAGGATTGGGCCCTACCATATATTGCATGGTGTCAAATACACCTACATAGATGTATCAGTCAGTGGGGATAAAGTTATGCTCCTATTTTACTCATTGTTTTGTGATAACTCAGTCTCTTCTCACACTCCTTAGGCAGCTACATAACGTGCCCAGTTGCTGCAGGTACCAGGAAGTTGTTTACATCCCTACAAGTAGGATATTCCAGAAATAGCTCAAACTTTTTCTGTCTCAGCTTTGCTAGATAAAGTGATCTGCACTCCAGAAGCATGCTGCAGGTTTGGCTAACCAGAAAGCAACAGCTCCTCTTTGAAACCTGCTTCTTCCTGCTCTATCGTTCCAGTGACTTAGGGAAGTTGCACAGCCCAGCTGTGCAACCATCCAAACTGGAATGTAGAGGACCTAGATCCAAGATATGGCTCAGAGGGATACATTGCCAGTCCCAAGAGCCTTTCCGCCCCCCATAATCTCCCCTTTGTCCCTTCCTAAATGTTGCATGATATATAAGAGGATATATTTTAACTAGACCATGTAGGAATTCTAGTGATACCTGTTTCAGAAGAGACATTCTTAACAACTAAGCGTGGCTTTGGGTCTAACTATAGTCAAACAGCATCTGAGATGTCCAGAACTAGGAGCAGTGCTACTTCAGCACCTATTTTATGACACTGCATCACTGAATGTATAACTATGTCACTGACAAAGCATGCATCAGTCATCCAGATAAGACATTTGCTAGTAAATCCTTGTTTTCCACATCAACATAAGAACTGTTGAATGTATGATGCTTTTATAGTTGCAAGAGAATTCCCCTCTCCTTCTACTCTGAATGTGACTTTTCGCTCTTTCATTATTTCATTTCACTATTTCAGTGTCTATTTCATCACATTTCCAATTAAATAGGCTGTGCACCTGTCCTTTCTCACCAGCACTGACATAACCCAAGTAGGCATTTTCCCCACACACAGAGGAGAAAAGAATAGCAGGGATTCACTCTTCCTTGATTGCAAACACAGGCTGATGTGCACTAAACACACAGTTCCTTTAACGGGGCAGAGACATCAGGAATTACATGGGAAGTGTCTCAGCTGCCAGGACCCAAAGCGCTGTGCTCTCTATTAAGTGAGGTGTGAGTCATCACAGTAAGAAGAGCTGATCAGGTTAGCAGATTTTATGCTGAATACATTTGATATAATTTTTAAGTTTCTCTTCTAATCCTTCAGTTCCCTAGAGAATGATCATTTAAGTAGCTGAGAGATATGATTAAAAACATGAAATAGTTGTCATATGATAAAACTCAAACATTAATATTCAAGAAAAAGAAAAATGTATCTCTAAAAGCATACTCAAAGCTCCTCTAATAGGACCTTTAGATCATAGTTTTATTTTACTTATTTCAATCTTGCTAGTTCTCCCCTGTTCCCCAGTAAGTGAAAGCTGCTAGGTATTAAAAAGAACGAAATACAAGAAACCAAACACAGGTACCTCAATGAGCTACTAATTTGTCTTCCACATGATCTACCAACACATTCAACAATCCCTACATCAAACTGTACATTGTAAGTGCAAAACACTGACTCACTGCAGGAAATTTAGCCTCAGAAATTCACAACACAAAGATCCAAGGTCAGTTTTGAAATAATGGAAGAGAAAAATTAAATTAAAATTTTCTACAGATACTCTGATAGAAGTTTTGTCTGTTGCAGATGTTAGAAAGACTTCCAGCTTCTTTATATGACTTTAATCCACGTAGATCAGAAACATCAGATCAAATTTCCTAATAAAATAATTGCTTTATATAATGTCCTTACCTTAATAAGCTTCAAGTAAAACACAAGCTTACAGACAACCACTCACTTCTGCTTTTCTACTCAAGAGGAAACACTTTGTGCTCACCTCCTTTTATTTTAAGGCCAAATTTTAGGAGGCCCTGCTGCACCTGATTATTTCAGCTGTCTTAATCAGGTCTCTCCAACACCTGCTGGGATTTGAGCCTCTCACTCTTCAGCTAGGAAGGACCTTTTTCCAGGAAATCTCTCATGATTAGTTTAGAGCTATTCCTCCTTCAGCTAATACTACAGCTGGAGGAATATTTTTTGTATGTTTATAGCTTGCAGTATTAGTTAAATGCATTGTCCTTCAACAGATCTCTGAACCTGGCTCTGGTTTTGGGTAGGGGAACCTCTCTAGCAGCTATTACCTGTGTTGGATTTGGGAGTTACGTGATTGCTTCAATCCTGTTCTTCAGAGAGTTCAGTAGCAAAGCTGAGAGCCTGCTGCTGTACAGCCTCACCCAAGCACATCAACTTCATGTATTTCTCAAATGTTGGTTTCCTTCTTTTTTCTGTGCCTTATTTAGCTCTTGGAGGTTTTACATGCTAGAGTTTCATTTAATTTGCTTTCTATTCCTAGTGACTGTTCAAAGACGTGGTTTCTGGGTATGTTTCTTATTGTTCCTGTGTCACTTTGATAGGATTATCTTTACTGTTTGCTGCATAATTTTTCTAAAGGTAGCATTGTTTTCTTACATGTTAATTAGGCTGAAAAAAGTTCAAGAAAGTTCTCTGTGTATGCTGAGGGATGTGGCCTTCTCCTTTAACATCACAGAGATAGGAATGGGCAGGGATGAGATGCCTGAGGAGGAGAACAGGTATAGGCCCTGCTAAGAAGTCTTAGTGGCATTTTCTTGTCTCTTGATACAAACGATACAGCAAAATGCTTAGAGAAGGGTGAGTTTGGACTCTGCCACATAGAAACTTAGTTTTAGAATCAAGTAAGAATGAGATCATCGTCTATGTCTGTAGTGAATTGCATAGAGAATAATAAACGTAGCTCTGCAATATATTTCCTTGGGGATATCCTGGCAGAGCATCTTCAAGATCATTAACTTTTGCAATGGATTCTTGAAGCTGCTGTTAAACAACTGGTGCATTGGAGCAATAGTCTATGGTACTTTAGCGGTGTCAATAGGGACAAAATCAAGCCACATGCCTGATTTAGGTTTTGTGGGGGAGAATGAGAAGAAAAGCAGAATTCCTTCTATAGAAGTGATATGGGTCTTCCTAAGATGCCTGCCAGAAAGGTATAACTGGAACAGATACAAGTCATTAAAATGAAGGAATGGTAAAAAAAAAAAAAAAAAAAAAAACCCAAAACAAAACCTACAGCAGACAGAAGTGCTTGAAATTGCTGCCTTTTTTATTCCTCCTAAGCTGCTGTTTAAATACATAAGGAGCTATTATTTTCAATGTTCTAGTCTTTAATACTGTGTCATTGCCACAAAAAAATCTAATGAAAAGATAATGCTTAAGCTATAGGAATGAGTAAGCACACACCTTCAAAGATAGGCCTTCAATGATGTTAAATAAATGCAATATCTGCTCTTTCACAGCTTATCTTACAGATACCTAATGGTTTGGTGAGAGGAGGGGTGGTTTATAAATAATTGAATGGAGAATTACACTTCTTTAAAAATATACAGGATAGTCTCCACCGTTATTTTTGTACTTATATACTTTATTATTCCTGTCCCTTAGATTATTTTAATGAGTCTCTCAAATCTTTGTATTCTATGCATTTTTTTCTGTTCTGATGGGCAAATTCCAGCCTGTTACACTAGCAGATAACACTTTTCCTGAGCTATGGTTGAAATCAAACCTCTTTTATCAAGGTGCAGAGAGAAAAGAGACAGTAGATAAATATTGAATTATTAATGCAATGATGTCCCAAATAAATATTCAGTAAAGAGGTTATCTTACCTGATTTGAGGGGTTTTATTAGTTTGTTTTTTTCTTAAATCTTTTTTACTGTCTCATGAGGAAAAAAAGAGAAAAGTAGTTTCAAGGATGTTAGTTGTGTTCCTGAAACCCTCATCTATAGATATTTAATGACTTTAAAATGTAAACTAGTTTTACAGTGATGAAAAGATGCTAATTCTGCAAAGTCTTAAACTTTCTTTTGAAGAAAATTAAATTTATACTGTCCATAATTTGTCAGATCTATTTCCCACCCCCTAGAAAATGGGTTTGGGGTCTTTTGGGTGCTTAAACATGCTGCCTAACTTCAGCAGATTTTGAGTGAGCATTAAAGGATTCAAAGGTTCTGATTTTCTCTAGATTTCATGTAAGTAGGCAGGCAGTTGAATAGAAAGGGGGAGGGGGAGGGAAGGATGGATGACCAAAGTGTTACAATTTCTATGAGTTAAAGAATGCAGCAAGAACTACTTCCTTAGTATACATCAAAGAAAATATATTTGGGATTTTCCAGCCACAGGAAAATCTGCCATTTGAACTACATTTTCAGCCACAGGGAAATCTTCCATTTGAACTACATCAGATACTGAGAATCCAACCCCAAGAACTCCATTTGAAACCGAGGTTAATATTTCTCAATACTGAACATAAACTCCCAAAACTCCTCCCATATTTTCACTCTGTCCCAGTTTCAGAGATCTATGTTTAAAGCAAAGCAGACACTTCATCAAACTGAAATCTCATTAAGCAGAAATTTAGTATGTTGGGAAGAGCTTTATTGAATTGGAGCCTTCATGCTTCTTCAGCTAAGGACTGCTGATGTATCAGAACACTTAGAAACTTGCTGAGTTAACAGCAGATACTTTGTATATCATGTATTTCCCTATTTGCCTTTGAATCTAAGTAGTATAATTGTCACTATATTTTTTGCATCTAATCTCTTAAATGTGTTGAGCTCCTGCATTTTGCAAGGAATTTGCCGCCCTCTATTGATCAGTTGTATTAAACTTCATACATGAAAAAATTTTGTTTCAGTCTGCGAGAGCTTTCCTAAGGTCATGTAAATGTGCTTGGATATTTATTTCTTAAGCTGTGAATCTTCATAGCGCAATTCATGAAATTATGTATGTCTTGCATTTCAATAATACTAGCTAAAGAGGATGCAGCTATTGTCATTATGAAAAGCCTGGAGCTGTGCACACCCTATTATTTGTTATCTTCTCTGTATAGAAAGCAATTTTATGGGTGGGAATTGGGAATTATGTGTAATGTTATTAATTATTTCTGTAATATTTCATGTATAACAGTGCTCTGTTCATGCAGGGGCTTATGCAATATGGATGGCAAATAACATTGTTTTGAACTAACACTGCATAGTTTTGTCATATTGAAAAGCATGAGTGAATGCCCTCACTACTGGACTTTGTTTTTCATGAACTGGGAAGCAAAATCATGCAACTAGAACCATCTTAGAAATGAATTAAATACATAATAAACATATTGCCCCTAGAAGCCAGAAGACCTCCTGCTGATGCCTCAGAAAGCACAGACTAGAAGCCTACAACAGCTTTGTAGTTGACAAGGCAGAGAGAGACTCACTTTCCTCACCCTTTTTATGAATGTCACCAATCTGTCTTGAAAGATAAATAGGACCAGTTGTTTACAATATTGAATTGCAAAGTATTGTTTGGCAAAAAATCTTCTAGTTAAAGTCTCTGTCAAAGCAAACATCCTGGCATGGTAACGAGGCGAACAATGAGCAGGGCCTGCGTTTAACAGATGGGTTCAATATTTATGCAGCTATTGCTAGAAAGCACAGGGACATTATTGAGACTGCAGGATGTGTGAGCTTACCAAAAAATACTGGTTAAAAGCTCTCTTTTATTTTCTACAATGGCTCCTGAAATTCAGGAAGATCTTCCATAAACATCTACCCACAGCAGTTCATATCTTAAGCCGAAGGCTTTGCTGCTGTTTCACAGTTAACATTGAAACCTTTGATCTTAATGGGATCATGACTTTGATTTGTTATTGCATCTCTGGCTAAGGGGACATGAAGAGGTCCAGCAGCAGGTTCTGTGCTCACATGAAGATTCTGAAGTTTCTGCCTGGCACAAGTCAGTTCTTGAGCAGAATCCAAGAAGGTCTGGAGACACTAGTTTCAATGATGATGAAAAAATACCTTTTAGGAGATTACTCTTTGTTCATCTTTGTGCCTCCTTTAAAACAGGATTTCTATGGGTGAAAGTGATTGCCAGTTTGATAGAAACAGCATAGGATTAGGCGTTCAGTCTCTAGGTTTATCTTCTTAGAGATCTACAGTTTATCTTCTTAGAGATAGGGCTTTAATGCAAAGATTGGAAATC
The DNA here is from genome assembly GCA_004320125.1 of Scolopax mira. Lineage (NCBI taxonomy): Eukaryota > Metazoa > Chordata > Aves > Charadriiformes > Scolopacidae > Scolopax > Scolopax mira. The sequence continues at coordinate 406,875 of BJBW01000455.1, read as the reverse complement.
CATGTAACATCATTGTCACTTTCAACATTCAATGGCCCTTTCTCAGATACTTTCTGCACTTGCTCAGAACCTTTTCTGCAGTGGTTTGGCAGACCATGTTTAAGTAGAAAATAAGTAACAACAAAGTCTGTGCTATTGGTACCAACAGGAAAATATATTCTGCTTTCTCCTGAAGGAAGAAACACAGAATCACGTCTAGAGGAATTTCTGTAAACTTGAAAAATACTGAGTTTTCTGGTTTACTGTTTGAATTACTCACTGGACAGTATGTATAATCCCTAAATAATCTCTTGGACTCTAGGATTAATGAAATCAATAGAGTTGATCTGTAATTAAATAGAAACGTTCCTCTCTGGGCAGATCAAACTTACATTTTAATTGCTCAGAAGGAATTAGTTTAATTCCTTTCTTTAAAAAAATCTTGTCACCTACTTAATCACTTTTTTCACTGAAGTCTTTAAATACATGTCATTGAAATCTTTCCCACTCACAAGCCTGTAATTCTGCAGAGAGAAAAAGACTAGATTTTACAAATTGATTCCCAAATACAAGAGGAAAACCAAAGTATAGAAAATTGAGAAATATAAAACCAGTTTTAAACCAAATGTTCTGACTGCCACACTTCCCTGCAGTAAAAAGACACTATGAATACTGTGTGTTTTGCCTTACGCTAAATTCATGTGCCTGGGCCCAACATCAATGGATGCTGCTTAAACCAACAATAATCCAGAGGATTTCCACCAAATGCAACACACAAAGCACCTCTGGGCACAGCTCCTTCAGCTCTTCATTCTTCACACTCCACAAGCGTCCATGTGCAGTCCCATGAAAGGACTTTCTGTGGGCATCTGGATGAAATCATGTTGGACACAGAGGGTTCTTGGCTCAGCTGCAGAAAACAATTCCACCAGTCTATGGTCATAACTTCCTAAAAATAGGCCCCTGTGTGGGTGCCACTGGCCCTGTGCTGATCTGGATGGTGCAATATATGATACAGCTGCTGGAGGACCACCATCAGATACCAAATCAGACACTGCTTTGTCATTATTGTTTATTAAACCCTTGTATTTGTCCTTTACCAGACCTTGTGAATTATTATTCCTCTGAATAGGCATATTTTTTTGTGTTACCTTCTCAGTTTAAATGCAGAGTCCTGTTTTCATTCTCTGACCGTTTGTGAAGAGGCTAATGGCAGTACAGAGACTAGGAACTCCAGCTTTCATATTCTGGATTGGTGCTTGTTTTATTTTGCATGAAGACAATAACTTCTTTGTCATGCTAAACTAGATATATCCAGAGCCATCTGCCATTCTGAAAGCATCATGTGTATGACTAGTTGAATATATGAAAATTCACCTTTTAGCACTTCTCTTCATCTTCTTAATCACCTCTTGATGCTGTTGTTAGCAGCAACTTGTGATTATTAAAATTTCAGTTGTGTTGTATGATAGTCGTTGACCAAGATCTTAGTGCACCATTTCCATGTAAAAACAGTCCCCAAAACGTTGGTTAGCCAGGAAGGTTTTTAAGCATAAGTAACAAACATGAGGCTTGATTTTTCTGATGACAGCTTCTTGTGCCTTGTATTTCCTATTGTGTGTAAAACAAAAGCAGAAAACTTTAAGAAGAACCCAGAAGGAACTAGAACTTGCTTAATAAGTACTCCCCATGTTCCATAACTTTCTTTGACTTGTGGGTGTTTGTTTGCACAGTTTGTGTAGCAGAGTTCCTGTGGGCTTTGGCTTTAGAGAACTACTTAATGAAATTAGAAAACAAGCATGTATTTCAGCTGGTAGTGTGGGGGCACTTGGCTCCTCAGCCAAGACCCTTTTTAGCTGTGTATGGTTTAAAATCATTGGTTTGAATTTGGGCTGTAAATGAAGTGGAGTATTCCCAGTGCCAGAAATTACCAAGAAGTAGAAAATAACATTGGAGTATCTTCAGATTAAGCAGGCATTTAACCTTAGAAAATAATAGAAGAGTGTGTACACATACATATGTCTGAGCACTGTGCTTATACCTGAATTAAGAGGGGAAAAAGTAATGCATTACACAGTGAAAAACTTGGAGAGTTTACGTATTGACTCAATATTCCTGTATTGTCCTGTTCAGACATTTCAGATCATGACTGAGCCAGAATTGGGGCTAATCAAAAGAACTAGGGCAACTAAGCCTAGGACTGGATTGCACAGAAATGCAGAGACATCAGGCATTCCAAAAAGGCAGCCATAAAGAACACAGCTTTACTCCACTACATCCATGCCACATAAGCTTGTTCACATACTAAAATGTTGAGTTCACAGGAAGCTGCAGCACTTAATACTTGTCTGTTAGCCAGAGTCATTAATTTTCCTTGGAATGGCTTTTCACATTTTATACAAACACAGGCCAGAGAGGAAAGACAAGAAAATGTGCCCAAGAAAATATATACTATTATATTATATATATATATATATAATATAAATAATATAATATAATATATATAGTATTATATATATTATATTCTATATATTGTATTTTATATATAATATATTTTATAAAATATATTATATTATATATAATATGTTTTATATTAATAACAATAAGATTTTTTTTAAATGTCACAGTTTTACATACATTTAACAATAACATCTTTGCAATGTTCTGTTAACATAAACTATTATCTGCTGGTTCATTTATAGAAGCAAGCAAGGTGTTAAAACTTCACTGATCTTGCCCCATTGCTGCAGTTACCGCAGAAGACTCCCAGCACCTTTTGCATTTCTAATCAGCAACTGTCTGCCTGATTGATTAAGGTCCTTATAGTCTCCATCAATAAATTAATTGAGCTGAGTCAGTTTGGGCTCTGGAGACCTTCTTGAAAATGAACTCTTATTAAGGATAAACACTCAGTAAATAGTAAGGATAGTGCAAGCAACCAGAAAGTGCACTAGCTAAACTCTGGAGATGAACTTAGGCTAGGAACACAGGGGGAAATAAAGTACATCTCCTTGTCATCCATGGTAACAAGCGTAAGAGGATGTGTTGTGGGAATTGTCACTGTGCAATGTATTTAATGTCTCTGCTGTTATTTTTATGTGATTACAAGAGCTGGCTATTGCACTAAAAGCTTTGGATACAACTTCCTAAAGTGATTCTTCTTTCTGTGATTCCTAAATGTTCCTTACCTCCCACCATTTGAGTCTTAATCCATTGTGTTTAAGTAGATTGTTTTGAAAAAATTGCTTAATAATTCAATTTGATTTGCTTTAGTGGTAGAACAGCAGGCCTTATGGATAAGAAAGCAATAGATGTGATATCTCTTGACTGTAGTGAGCCTCAGTGGAAGGATTGCATTTTTTCTAAGCAAGAAAAGGAAACTTAGTCTTGATAAAACTTCCATGAGTAGGTACGAACTTGTCAGTAAAAATATGTAAGCAGCTCTCGGCAGTTTAGTGTCAAAATATAAAAGGTACTACCTGTCTCCTGTTCAGCTCAATAAGTCTATGTTTTGCAGACAGCACAAAATTTGCAGCTTTTCAGAAAGTTGGAGGACGGGGTTAGAAGTCAGTGTGATCTCAGCAAAGCAGAGAGAGACGGGGGTGGGTGGGTAACACTGGCTGGAAAAGAATATGTGGGATGATGGTATAACACAGGGTGAATCTGGGTTACCAACATCCTGCTGCATTAACAGCATGTCAAAGTGTGTGAACAATCTGGCCTGAAATACAGGGCGTATTCTTCTTTGCTCTGTACTCTTGTTGGATTTAAGTGCTGAATGTCTGGGTAAAAATAGTGAGAATTCACTCAGAAGCATGAAATCGTACTCAGAAAGTCTGGAGGAGCTGAGGTTAGATAGCCTGAAGGCAGAAAGAAATCTGAGAGGACTCACACAAACACATACAGCCAAATACAGAAAAGCCTATCAAAGGAAACAAAGGGAATAACCTTCTCTCAGTGTCTGTGGCCAATTGGACAAGAAACAGGACAAAATCACAACAAGAATTTAGGGGTGATCTCTATTATTTATGCAAAGCTGAAGTCATCCTATAACCCCAGATTCTCTTCCTTAATAAATGAGTAGGCATCGTCCAGAAGTTGCTTCCAAGAGTGTTTCACTTTCAATAACAGAGATTGCAGTATCACTCACAGGAGTGCTGATTCCTGTCTTGCCTGCTCTCCAAGACCTCTTTTTAAATGCAGAAATGAGGCATGCTCTGGACTATATTATTTCAACTCTAATTCCTCTTTGCCCAGAGCTCATCTTTTCTGACCACTTTTTCCTTCTCTTTTATCTCTCATCTAAAAATAATTCCATTTACTACTCACACGTTCATCAAGAAATTAAAAAATATCGTCCTCTCACTTTGATTAGAGAACTGAGTGGTGCTGCTGCCCATAAATGCATTTTGAAGAGCTGGGGGCAGAGAGGAGAAATAGAGGGTTTTAAATCTAATTAAGAGGCAGCTTGCAGAAGATCTGGAACACAACTTGCTTGTGGCCTGTGGACCCAAGAGACAACACTACTGCTGCATTATTTAACTGCTGTGGAGAGATGCTGACATTGGTTGGTTGGAAGCAGTAGTACTTCCCAGCCTAAACTTCCCTGTTTACTCCTTATCTAGGGTCACACAACAAGAGGAACTTGCTCTGTGCATTTAAATCATGCTGGGAAGGCTGAGAGCAATTCCATTTCAGCGGTTTGCAAGTTATTGTACATGAGCTAATAATGATGAATGAGTTTAATGTTCCACTGTTCCACTTCACAACAATTTGTTGGGGGTAATACATGAACCAGTAAAGCGTGAGAGTTGCTGTTCTCCTTCGGTCATCAATTAGGTTAGTTATCATTGCTGGACCGGGCACATAACATGATCCTATTAATCTTTCAGTGTTCAAAATCAAACAGTAGCTTTTGAATCTCTTCAAAGAGCTCTCTTAGATCCATATATTAAGATTATGCTTCTTTTTTCTTCCCTGAGCATATGTGACTTTTGCAAATGCTCTAGAAGAAAATGGTCTTGAATCTCAGCTGGTGTTATTAGTTTGCTCTTGAGGAATATGTTCTGGCTACTCAGATGAAGCTGCTGCTTATAAAAACATAACAAAATGGTCCAAAACATCTGTTATATTCACTATTAGTTTCAGTGGAGTCCAGCTGAAACTAAGGTTTCCTGATTCATGGAGAAATATGATGTTCTGAAATGTTTCTTTTGTCTCAAATGAAAATTTAAAGTCAATGTTATCTTACAAATTATAATTCCAGAAAAATGGGATTGTCATCATAGTTTCCCCTTTAGTCCTGCAACATTTAGAAATTATATTTATTATATTTATTATTATTATTATTATTATTATTATTATTATTATTATTATTATTATTTTGGGGTTAAATTTGGATGTAAATTAATCACTCAGTCACTAATTTCAGTCAAAGTAATATTTCCCAAGAGGACCTACTGTATCAGAAAACCTCGAGCCAGTATAGTTGGTACCTTGAAGGGATTGCCCCACTACTTTATTGTGTTCTCTCTCGTACTTTTATCTATTTATGTACCTATGACTCTTGTCCTATGTACTGTGACTATAGCAAGGATCGGGCAAGAGAAACGCTCCTTTGAGGTGGATGCCAAATAAAAAGCATTATGGCCAAGCTCAATGTCATTAATGGGTCTTGGATGGCGGCAGATGCAGTGCAATAAGCAAGAGGAGCCCTTGGGAAGATGGGCTCCAGAGCTCAATCTCTTGAACTCTATGGTGTAGGTCCACCTTTCATTGCTGGCAGGGCTCTTCGCATGCCCTCATCTATGGCTAGGCCTACCAGGCACTGCTGCTGTATTAATAGCAAGAACATCACAAGGAGGGGTGAATAAATTATTCCCACAGTGTAACTTAGAAAGAAGATAAAATAATACTCAGATGGAATAGCAGAGATAAATTGCACGTGCTCTGC
>BJBW01000455.1:309706-397592 GCA_004320125.1 Scolopax mira | reverse complement strand
TGCAATCACTTGCACACTTGTAAAATGCAGAAGTTGTCCATCTGCATTGGGCTGACAGAAGTAGAGAGCCAAATGGGAATTGTGCAGCAGGCAGGCGTGCCACTCTGTGGAGGCCCCAGTGGGACCCACCGTCTGGCTGGTTTGTACACACTGGTCTATAGTGCCCCTTACAAATAAAATTGCAGATGATGCTGTGGCTTCTATTTGCTTAACTTGTATCCTGAGTGGGGAATTTTCTGGATATAACCTTGAATATTGCTTCTTAAGAAATCGCATAAAGCATTTAACCAACAAACAAAAAAATAAGGGCTTTGTGTGCAATACCTGTTTACACATGGATAGAAATTATTGCAAAAGTCTATTTAATAGGTGCACGGGATTTGATTTTGGTAAGTATAATACTGTAGGGCAGACAGTGATTCTGCTTTGCAACTCCAGTACTGAAAAAAACAAACAATGAAAAAGGGTACCTGTTATATTTCTCCACATTTTATTGGTTACTGAAAGCATCTTGTATGTTGCTGTTTACCCAGCCTGCCAGGGACAATATGTTTCCCCTATATAATCCACAACATCTGGACACTTCTCCATCACCCAAAGCATTTGAAAGCCAGGATGTTCTTCTGCTTTTATGTACACGTGGTGGTAGTGAAGCACTGCAAGTCCAAGGGCCAGATTTCAATAGGAGTCTGTCAAGAGCTCTTGTAGAAATGAGTGACTGATACATTTCTTTGTAACAGTAAAGTTCCAGGTATGAGATGTATTTGAGTAGTGTATTAATGATGGAAATTTCATGATTCTACTTCCATGCGAAGTGCTTACCTAAGCACATACTTACAATAATGAACTGTCTTTGCATTTAGTAAGTTCACTCCTCTTTGCTGACTGTAAGTAAAGAAACAAAATGACAAATATGTGGATAACACAAATAGAACTCAAGTGCACAGCTTCTAAACTCTACAGACACCTCACTTTTAACATCTGAGTCCCTAAACAGCTGATCTTCAGTCTCTCTGCTCAGTCAGACTCCTATCATCCTTCAGAGGAATGGGCTTTTTAGCTTACATCTAAATTCAGTCAAAACTGTAAAATAGCCATTCCTCAGCCTATCCATCTCAAAAAAGGTTTGATCTAGTAAGACACAGCAGAACAGAAAATGTAGCTTACACACAATAGTAGTTAATAGGGATTAAGGCTCCCATGATGGAAGGAGATCCACATCCCTTTCCTTCAACTGCCTGAGGAAATTCAAACCACATTTCCTCCCTTTCATATAGATTCCCAGCTATAGTCTGTCAGCTCTCCCCCACACCAGCAGAAACTACAGGTCAATACAACAAATGGTGACAAATCTCTAGGACAGCCAGCATACCCCAAAGAATCCCAAAAAAATGTAGATATGAAACTGCTAAATTGATTATTAAAATCATCCTCACGACCAGAGGAAGGGAGAGAGGTCCGTGTGGCACCTGGTGTTTAAAGGATCTGTTGCACACCTGGAGAAACAGAGAATAGTATGTCTGACTTCTGTCTCCAGCATTGGTAGAAATAGAGTTGAAATGGCTTTCATAAAGAGAACTTATGTCTCTTAAGTGTAGTAAAGTTCTTCAAAGCAGAAAATACGCCTGTGGATAAAGGTCACATACTTCATGTGATGTTTTTAGATTTCTAAAAGGCTTTTGATGAGGTCAGTTATCAGAACCATTTAAAGTAGGTAGGATTTAATGGGATAAGAGGGAAGATCCTCCTGTGGATTAATAACTGCTCAAAAGATTTGTAACAAAAAGTAGTGATAAATGGTAGAAGGTAATTACTAATGAAGTCCCACAAGCATCCAGATGGTCAACATATTTCTGAATGATCTGGAAAGAAGGTGAGTAGGGAGGTAGCAGGTTTTTTTAATGATACAAAATTGTCTGAAGTGGTCAGAATTAAAACCATCTATGAAACATTTCAGAAGTATCTTTTGATACAAATTGGCAAATTTAATAATGAAGAATAAAAAGCCATGCACACATGCAGTAATGAAAGTCTATATATGTATATACACATACCTCCTGGTCCCCGCATTTCACATATTCAAGTACACTTGCTGAGCTTAACACAAGCATATCTCAAAAAGATATTACTTCAGAAGTACTGGAAATAGTTTATATGCAAAAGATGACAATGACTACCTAGAAGCATCCTAGGACTGGATGAGATAAGGACAGGCTGAGGATGTTGTATAGGAAAAGAGTCACCAAGCTTAACGCTCTGGATCGCACTTTATAAATCTGAGACTTTGCTAGCAAAGATGGTGCTAAGTCAGGAAGAACTAGTTACAGTCTCAGTTGGAGTTGTTAGAGCTGAAAATTAATAGTGAGAAGGAAGATCTGCAAGAAAGCAGAAGTACCTCTGTAAATATTATGTGAGGGAGCCGTATTTCATGTATGTATTATTTATTGAAAAACAAGTAGAAGTTTCACCTTATTATGAGACAGACCGTATGGAGCATCACAGTTTTTTTCTGGTACCTAATAATGACCTCATTCCCATAATCTACAAAGAAATAGGTGAGGACCTTCATGTAAAAGGGAAGTCATAGATTGCTGTAGAATATAGTGGCCTTACGGATACAGCTCTGTCACTGCAGCTGATCAGGCTCAAACTGAAAGGCAGCAGAATGTCTCCTGAGCAGGAGACAAGGTAGGAGACATGACATGTTCTCTGCTTCATCGTTAGATGCTTCTGGTTGTGAGAGGATAATGTCAGTAGTACCAAAACGCAAAAAAAATCTCTCAATGGTGCCAAAATTCTTTCTGACAGCTGGATCCAGTGGCAAACTGATAAATCAAAAAATGAACTTTAACAAATCTGGTAGAAAAAGAAATTACTAGTCTTCTGAAAGGATATAGGGGAAAAAAAGCTAGAAAAGGGACAAAGTGAGTTAATTTTTCACTTATGCCTATCAGTGAGTGCAAATTACAATTCTAAATTTAAACAACTCTGTATAAATAAAATTCTGCTGAGCAAGTGATCTGCAGAAGATAGCTGACCTCTTCCTACTGCCACACACACACACACACGTTCCCTTCACTTCTAAAACTCAGTATGAGGTAATGATATTTTCTTTTAAAAGAAGGTTTCAATTCACCTAGACTTTAAAAAAAAAACCTGCATTTTCATAGAAATGGAAGTGTTAAAACTGTGTAACAGTGCAGTGCGCACTCAGTGACCTGTCTGAAACTAAAAATATAAGCACACTGGGAAGGATTAAATCCTGGCTTCATAAATCAGTAGCAAATTGATATAGAGCTGGAAATATTTCCTCAATTTAGGCCCATTGCTGATTGATGTATTTGGCTGATCAAGGTATTGCTGCAAAGTTTGCAATGTAACTGTCAAAAATATCTAAAGGAATTAAGACAGCCATTTATTATCATCGGGGTCTAAATCCCTTAACATCCTTTGCTTCCTTACAAAGCTTTGACCTACATTTATATTGTGGTACAAAAAGAATTATTTTATTTTTCAGAAGAGTTTGCAGGATAATTTTTTTTTTGCACGTTTGTTTTTCCTACCTGTTGAACTCTAATCAGTGGGTGATAACTGCCTGGGTGCTGCCAGGTAAGTGTGAACACAGCATTCCTAGTAGTGATGGCAGTGATATTTTTGCTGCTCACAGCAGCAAATTATCCTTACAATTATTGTTGTTGTTATTGTTATTTCTGAAATATGTGAAATTTCTGAAATATTTCTGTGAGCTACATCACAACTGCAGGGTCTGTCCAGAAGATGTAGTTACTTCATCACAGCAATCATTTGGTCATTTGCAGTAATCCTCACTGTTTATAATTATATCCAATACATTCTCTTCTCCCTGCCAAAAATATTTTCGAGTCAAAAATGGCTCGAAAATTGCCACCCCAGTTCTGGATTTTCTCCATCTGATCAGAACAACGAGCCTGTTGGTACGCTGGGATTTTCTTCAGGCCATCCTGCTGGCATGGATGAAAGGCTCGAAAGGCAAAGGGCACTGTTTGTGAAGCAGGATGTCAAAATCCAGATTTCCACAATTTCCCTAAGTAGAACAATGGCACACATCGAAGCAAATTAATGTTACATTTCTTCTTAGCAATAATCTCTGTGTTTGGTGGAGTTTGGGTTCTGGCACCCTGCTCGGTGGAGGCAGCTGAGTGATGCTCATCATGGGAAAACCTGCAAAGTGGCTGTTGGCTCAGAGACTTGGAGCTAGACTCTGCTCGGCAGGGGCTCACCAGCCTCTCAGCTGCCTCACTACCAGGCAGAGCAGTCCAAAAAAATGCAGGAAGATGGGATCAGGCCTTGAGCAGTCCTTTAATCCTATCTTACAGGTCTCAGTGAGGAAAATCCATATTATCTTGTTGCCTAATACTGTTCATGGGATACAAGAAACTAGTTTAAGAAAAAAATCCTCTGTAGGATAAGTGCAAAATATTCATTTTGCTTTTAAATTACAAAATTATCCACTGGAAGGTAGAGGCTAAAAGAGAAAGTGGGGTTCCTATCTGAAATCAATGCAATTTGATCATATAATGATTTTTTTCAAGTTGTTTAGCATACCAGATACTAATCCAGTCATTAAAGAGAACTTCATGTTTGAATTTTGGATGTTTATTTTATGGTTTGGTTTGTGGTTTTTTTTAAGAAGGTGGTAAATATCAATTCTCTTATGAAAATAATACACTTTGAGCTGCTTTATTCCCTGCTGTTGATTAGTTATGACTGGCTGGTATATCTTCAGCAATGAAATCATAGGCAGAGACTTAAGTGAAATCCTGGCCTCACTGCACTCAGCGGGGGTTTTACCACTGGTGCCTCTCACCAGCAACACATCGCACAAGTAGTTCTGCTTTTAAACAATCATAAAGCTTTGAATCTCATAAGGTGCATTTTTCTCAGTGCAATGTTGTGTTAGTGGGTGTTGGTTTTGTGCTCCCCTGGATGGTAAGCAGATCTGAGATAAAACCTTTCTGGCAGCCCTAACACCAGAAACATTTTTCTGAGTCACAGCCTATGCAAAATATCCTCTCTCAAAATACAAGCAAGGGCCTGGGCAGAGTTCTGCAGACGTAAACGTGAACAGTTAGAAACCGACTCTGAACCAAGGCAAATTTAACACATAAATACAACAGGATACAACATTGGCACCTGCAGTCATAAAACCACATCAGCCTCTAGCTTTGAGGATATTTTGTTTACTTTTTGGACTGTGTGTTCTCAATAAAATGTTGATTTATTATTTTTTTTTTTAAAAAAAAAAGCCAAGGATAGGGGAGCAGGTTTAGGGAGGCAGAGTATGGAGCAAATGGCTCTGAACATGGGGACTTGTCTCTTTGCACATCAATTCCAGAATTTGGGGTGTCCTAAATAAGTCAGAATAGGGCGAGTAACAAAACATAACCCCACAAAGCAATGATCTGTCTGTGCAGGCACTAGCAGGTGCTTCATTTCTGCCCTGGATGAGTCTGAGGCAAAATATTTCTTCTCCATGCTCTAGCAGGGAAGAGGGCTCTTTGCAGACTGAGAAGCCAGACTGACTTTATGGTAGGAGTTTGTTTGTGAAAAGTGATTTGAGGGAGATGATACAGCTAAACAGGAGGAGATGGCCTTGCTTAAGCTTCCGTGGGTTGGGGGGAAACACTCCTCTTCCAGGCAGGGGGGAACATTACCACATGCTGGCAGGAGTGAGGGCTGCAGGGTGTCACTCCCAGGCCTGCTGGAGACCATCCCATCAATCTGTGCTTTCCATTCGTTGCCCCTGTTAAAGAAGCTGCGATTTCTTTCCTTCAATCCTTGGGCCATGCCCTCAAACCTGAGGCTCAGATGTGCCCGTCTCCTTATCATCCAGGCAGCCTACCGTAAATCCACCTCATTCTCCCTGAAAACACACTCTAGGACTGCAGCAGGTCCGCAAGGCAGGATCCAACCCTGGGCCCTGAGCACTTCCCTGGGCTGAGAGCCTGATGCAAAGGTCCCATCCAGTCCCACTGAGGTCGATGGCGAAGCGCCCGTCCATCCTGGGGAGAACAAAAGGGTTGGGCTTGGCAAATCATTTCCGTTAATGTAGGAGACAATTACTGATGCCTCTTTGCAAATTGCTCTTCTTTGACATTTTTATAACTCAATAATTTCCAGTTGTGTTCCCATGTTTGCCTCTTTTGTGTATAGTTTTGCTATTTTTGAGTGCATGGTTCACAACATTTAAACAAGCACTAACAACAAATTACCTGCTCAACTGGGTTCTGTGAAAAGGGGCCCTGAAACTTATTTACAAATTAAGCGGACTCGGGCAGGGAGGGAGTAGTCACCGGGAGCGAGTTGCGGGTGTGCTACAAATCACGCATGGTTTTCTAGCCAAGAAAAAAAAAAAAAAAAAAAAAAGCCCTGCGTTCGGGGAGGGGTGACAGCTTGGGAGCAGAACTTTTTCTTTTACCCAAGACCTTCTTTCACCGCGAAAATTCCACATGATCTTTTTTTTTTTTTTTTTTCTGTTGATAACTCCCTGGAGAACTGATCCATCAGAGAAGTAAATCAATACAGGAACACCCCCCCACTCGCCTAATTTGTTTTTCCATTTAAAGAGTTAAGTCTACTTCGTATTTGCTTGTTTATTTCTCTCCGGCTATAATAAAATAAACATATACATATTTACTTCAGACAAAAAAAAAAAAAAACCCACATCTCAGTTTAAAACACATTCATAATACGATCCAAATTTCTCAGCCCTCCACAACTCGCTGACAGAGATTTTGTGACACGGGATTGATCACTTCAAATCCAATTTCTCATCTTCTCATTTGAAATAAAAGAATCGTTAAGACGGGACGTTAAGTGTGTGCTTTGCTTCGTTTTGTATTTTTTAACTCTTCTGAATCTCTGCTGTATTTTCCCGTACGTCAATTTTTATGTATTTCGACAAGGGCTGATATTACATTTCCTTCATCCCAGTATCTTGTCTAACGCTCGTCTCCCATTTCGATAGCTTAATTTCGTTACGGTTATAAAGAAAACTCACGACGCGCTTTACACGTTATTTTGGAGAAACGAACAGAGCACAGATATTTTTAAAGCTACCGGTCACTTCAGCAGGTGGTTGATTGTACGGACCAACTTTAAAATTCAGCTGCACGTCCGTTTGAGTGACTTTTTATCACCATGCCAATAGCACGAAAATTATTTGTGCCTCGGGTTTTGGCTGCTCTGGACTGCAGTTATTCCCGTAGGTCCCGGCATTTTGTGTTTTCCTTTGATTTCCCGGCAGATAAACTGGGACCCAGCAAGATTTGCAACCGGATTCGGTTGTCTTCTTCCGTCGCTGCCTTTCTAGGCATCTTTAGCATGGTCCCGAACATCTTTAACTTTTAAAAGGTCGTGTTGGACAAAAAAAAAAAAATCTACGACATGCACTCCTTGCTCTGCCAGACCGAATTTTAAAATGGAGTAGATCTCTGCTTTTTTTTTTTTTCTTTTTGGTTCGTTGTGGGGTTTTAGTATTATTATCATTATTTTCTGGGTTAATAAAAAAATAAAAATCTAAATTTCAAATTGTATGAATTGCGGGTGGAGTGTCAGGATCCGGATAGTATTTTCCCTTCTTTTCTCCGGTTTTTTTGGGGGGTTTTGGTTTTTTTTGGAGGGGCGGGGAGGCACAACAGAGCGGCTTTCCCGGCCCTGGAGCGAAGGACGGCGGTTCCCGGTGCCCAGAGACACCGGCCCAGTCACGGTGCTGCCGGGGGCCGCGACCAGCCTTCCCCTCGCCCTCGGTGGGGGTCAGATACCTCCTTGGTAGGGCTTTGCTCCCCGCGAAGCCCCGCAGGTCGCCTCTTTCCCTTCCTCGCTGCATCCCATCATCTCCCCGCGGTTTCCCCGCTTTGCACCGGTGAGTCGGAGGCACCTTTTTCGGTGCCGTCGGAAGAAGCAGCTGCGGGGCAGGACCGGGAGAGGGGTCCCGGGGGAAGCGGCGGGGTGCTTGCGTGACCCCGGGGAAGAAGGAGGGCAGCTGTCCTCGGGCACTCGAGTCGAGCAAACCTCTTTCATCTTTTCTGTCGCTTTGGCTTAATTTACCTCTGCCCTCCAACACCCTGTGAGTTTAATCACATCGGATCTCCTTCAAGCCAGAGCCAACGACTGGAAAGAGCGAAAGAATGAGAGGGAAAGAGGATGAGAAACAGACAGGAAGGAAGGAAGGAAGGAAGGAAGGAATAAAATAAATTGAGGGAGGGAGAGAGAGAGGGAGCATATAAATACAAATACGGAATCAAATAGTTCTTTTCTCTTCGGAAATGGAACAAGCAGGTGGTCACACAGTTTCTGATGACATTTGGGGCATCAGCAGAGATGCTGCGACCCGTCCCCGGGCGGGCAGCGCGGGGGCCGCAGCCGCCGCCGCACAAGCACGACCTGCGGGACCGCGGGACAGGCGGTGATTGAAGCCGCTCCGCGGGTCCGAGTGGGACTTCGGCGGCTGCTTCTCACATCTCTGTGTGTCCGTGAAACCATTTCTTCCATTGTCGTGTCACAAACATGCCTCTGCGAGAGTCCTCTCGTCTCTGGGCATCTATGAAATTCAGGGCTGATTGGGGGTTTCTTTTGCTTGGTCTGTTTGGGGTGGGGTTTTTTTTGGTGGTGGAGTTTGTGATGTGGGGTTGGTTTGGTGTTTTTTTTTTTCGGAAATGGGGAACAGCACCGCATTTCTCGGCGCTCTCCCTTGAAATGATCAGAGGAAAGGTTTGATTTGTTGGTTTTGGACTAACACCGCCCTGCTGGGTTGCCATCTTTTACTCGTGTTTGCTCTGCCGTTCGGTCACCAAAGGGGAAACAGGAGGATTCACACCATTTCCTGGAAGCCTTGGCTAATGGGCCAATTATTGATTAGTTGTCAGGCGCCTGTCTCTGCGCCTTCCCCCCCCTCTCGTTCACCGCGCCGGGGATGCGCCGGCGGGTTTCCCGACGGATTTCCCGGCGGCTCCTCCCGCAGCCGCCGCTCCCCGCACACGCTCCCAGCGCTGCAGGGCGAGAGGAGAAGACGCGGCCCTGGCGCCCTGCGTGCTGCAAGTCATCGCTTCCACCCGAGTCTGATTGTTTGTTTGTTTGTTTATTGCCCCGATTCCGACTCTCAGCCACCCCCCCTCCCAGCACCGCGCAAGTGCCGCAGTGCCCTGCGCTCCCGTCCGCCGCGCGTTGTAATGGAGGGGGGGAAAGCCAAGAGAGCAGGAGCTTTGGCCGGCAGCCTCTCTCCGCCGCCTCCGGGCTGCCCTTGCCCAGGGCTGGCCCTGCAGCCCCGCCGGGGCCACCCCCACCCCAATCGGGGCCACCTGCGGGGATGAAGTCGGGGTGAGGGGGGGGAACCACTTCCCCAGCGGAACAGAGCGGGAGGATCAGCGGGTTGACAGACTTATGTCGCCTTTGAAGCCTTTTGAATGAGCAAATTTGCTCCCTTCCAAACCCCCTCCACTCCCCCCCCATCCCTTTCTGCCCCATCTAATCTGTTCATCCTCAAGGGGGTCTCGGTGATTCTGTGGGTCGGCTCGGGGGGAGGGATGGGGCAAAGGGGCGGTTTCTCTCGCAGGCTGGGGGTGGCGCGGGGGGGGAAGGGGAGCTGCTGCTCAGCCCTGCTCCTTGCAAGACCCCGGCACACAGCAATGCTCCCGCTCGGCAAACCCAGCTTCCCAGGCTGTTTTCCAGGAATGAACCTGTCGCCTTTCTCTTTCCCCCTCCCTCTCGGTCACCGAAAAGCGGCCGGTCCCCGGTCACTGCCCTTCGTGTTCACGGAGAGCAGCGAGGGCAGCGATTAGCAGAGATTCAGGCCGACCTGGGTCCCCTCCTCCCAGGAGACCCCGAGGGGACACCCTCAGGGTCAGGGTCAGTGACAATCTAGACAGTCCCTGGGAGGGGGGGAACCAGGGTCACCCCTAGGAATCCCTAAGCCTCCCGGGGAAGCCCCACCAGTGACTGGGGCTTTCAGATGGGTACAACGGGAAAGTTTTCGGGCCGCCCGGTTCCCGGCCGCGCTGCGGGGAGTTTGGCGGTGAGAGGCTGCCCGAAGCGCCTGGGGAAACGCCGCTCGGATGTTGAAACAGGACGAAAAGTAAAACCGAGCGAAACACCAGCTCCTACCCCAGGGAAGGCGGTAGATAAGAAATAAAACGAAAAGAAGGTCCCAGCTCGGGCGGAGAATCGCCGCTTGAGGTTGCCTTTGCTATTCGCTCCCTTTCAAATTCAACTCAGGTGCACCCTCGGTCGCGGCGTCAAGTCCAGCTCCGTAATCCTTCTGAAATTTTCCCACCGGTCTGGACAATTCAAACACTCTCTCTTCTTGAAAGACGAAAATAAATAATCCCCAAACTCGTGGGATGAAGGCTTTAGCGGGATTTACGTCCCCGTGGGGCATCACACCCGCACAGAGAAGACCTGCAGCAGTGAGTGCTGGCAGTTACTCTTTCTAGGGGCACCTTTCTCCTTTGGGGACAAGCAGGCTAGTAATTTAAAAGTTTGTGAAGCCACGTGTTGTTTTAAATAAGCATCACTGTTAACAAGAACAAACCCGGCGCTAATAGCCCTTAAATACAGCGCTAATGGCCCCCACGTGGAATGAAATCCCCAAGTGTTACAAATTCAGTTTAACGACCAGAAAGCCTGGGCAGCGGTGAAATACGAAAACTCCCTTCTTCGAGTTTCCTGCCTTTGATTTATTTTTAACTGCGGGCTCATGGGAACGCAACGCTGGAAAATCACGACCAGATGTACCTAAAGAGGCGCTTTCATTGCGAAAATGTCCTCTTTTACAGTGAAGGAGGGGAAAACCAACTTTTAAAGAGTTTGGGGTGGGTTTTTTTGTTTATTTTAGTATGGGTGTAATTACAAAATAGATAGGGCAAAGCGACGGCTGCGCTCCGTGCAGAAGCGCGCAGCTGGGAGGAAGCCACTTTGAAAATAGAGCGCAAAGGAGCTGTGTTATTCTGAGGCAGCGCTGTATCTGGGGGGAGGCGGCGCGGGGACCCAAGGCTGTTGGTTGCACTCCCTGTTATTATACCCTTTTATACCGCGGGAACCTGCCCAGAGAGGGGCCGGCAGCGGCTGCTGGGGGACGCGTTTGCGCAGGGGGTGCCCGGTGTCCCTGCGCCCCAGCTCGCTGCTCTTTCGGCAAAGCATCAAAGATTTGGCTGTAACTAGCGGGTTTGCAGCAGGAGGAGGTAAGAGACCAGCCCTGAGAAACGAAGACACACACACACACACACCCTTTTTTTTTTTCCAGGTAAGGTATCCTTTTCCTAACCCTGCGTAAGGAAGTGTTAGTGCCTTGAAATTTTTGAATGAAAAGCATTTATTTCAGGTATGTGTCATAAAGCTCATTAGTTTTGTGGGTTTATGGGTTTGGGTTTTTCGTGGTGTTTTTTTTTTTCCTTTGAGAACTACATTTGGAATGGAATCGGGAAAAGGAAGCAAACATGACTGCACTTGCTGTTTGCTCTCATTTGTGACTTTATTCCTCGTTTTTATCTAATATTCCAGGTAATAACAGCAAATAATGGCGGGACCGATCATCCCCCTTCGATTATACAATGCTGGATTCCTACGGCACAGTAATTTGGGGCTGGATGTACCCACATAGCTTTATTTTGAGATTTTCTTTTATTTTCTTTTCTTTCCTGATGAGAGATTAACAAATTGCCTGAGCAGTCGCCTGTAAGGGGAGCACAAAGCTGTCTGTCCACGCCTTAGTAGCGGGTATTATAATTCAAATCCAACCCTTTTCACTTCGTATTATTGGAAAAGGTTATTGGGAGCTGGCTCTTGTTGCAGGAAATCCCATTTAAAAATTGCTTTATAGGCCATTTGCTGCAATCCTCGACATTGATCTCATTACAGCTCCCTCTGACTGCTGTTTGTAAATCCTGGTATTTACCAGCCCTTGGCGGCGATGCCTGGTGGCACTGCTTGCTGGGGGCTGGCGTTGGGAGGAGGTTAGGAAATGTCGAGGTACCGGTTTCTGGGTAGTTTTGTCTGGAGGAAGCATAATTATTTTTCGAAACTGTTGGCCAGAAGGAAATCTGGTGTAATGGCTCATCCAGTATAATCTCTTAAACCTCGGGGGCTGTCCATTTTGCAGAGGACATGGGTTTCTGTGCTGGAGCCTTCTCACGCAATGGCCTAATTCAGCCAGGCAGGGAGAAACACCCCTCTAAGCGATGGGTTAATTGTCAGATTGAATAGTCTCAAGAAATATGAAAAGGTAAATTAACAGAATTAATCTCCATTTCAAACTGGTCATTTAAAAAAATCCGAAGAGATACTCTTCTGGGAAATACCTGTGGGCAGGACTGTGTATTTGCAGCTGTGGTTACCCAGCTGATTAAACTAGACCCTCTTTTGGGTATCAGCAACTGTACTGATAAAGGGAAGAGTTAAACTTCAAAGCTTGACTTTGTCTTGAAATGGGAAGTTGCAAAACATCTGTTGGGTGGAGGTGGAACAAAATGCAGTGATGAGTGCTCTGTTCATTTCTGTACTACCACGTAAGACCACAAACAAAAAAAAAAAGCCTGAATGCTCGCCTAAAACTTCCTATATTTTTTTTTTTTTTTAGTGACAGCTGAGTCTAGAACCGGGGAAATAGATTGCTATATTTGACTTCTCAAATAGATGGTAGTATGAATATTTTAAGCTAATTTTTGAAAAATAAATCCCAATGCCTACATTTAAACGGTTTCTGTTAAATTCAAGTTAGGACAGAGCTGGTAAGCAGGATAATGCCTTTTGTCTCCTAAGGGAGTTTCTGTCCCTGGTGCTCGAGTCCGTAGTGGGATTTTTCTGTTGCAGTGCTGCCAAGTTGGTTTGGGGTTAGGTGTCTTCAGAGGAACCAGAGAGTCTCAAGTTCCCCACCCAGCACCCAGGAATAAAACAGAGTTTTGGGAAGAACAGTGAACTGATCAGGGAGATGTTTCCATCTTCTGGATTTTCACCTTTACAGGATTTCAGGAGAAGGCCAGGCCATACCATATGAGTTATCTCTAGGGGCTCCTTTATCCTTGTATGTCATGTCTGACACAGCTGATGTATTTTACCCATTTCCTTTGTGATTAAAGCATGCTTTGAAGACCTGGAAGACTGATTCCCCTGCTTGAATTGAGGCCTGGATTGAAGGCTCTTGCATCCCCTGCTAAGTATGGGGTGGTCTAGGGTGAGGAATTCTTGTTAGCACTGTTCCATTTCAAGAGGATAACTAAAGGCAAAAACAAAGCAAAACTGGAGCCAAGATCTCCTCAGTGTGAAATCTATCATATAGATTGTAGAGATTTTTCTGTCCACTTTCTATCTGTTTGGGGTTTTGGTTTTCTTTTTTCCTACACCCCCACTTGTTTCTTATGTATTCATCTTTAAATGTATTATAATAATAAGACTCCTTATAAGTTTGAATATTCCAGTATTAATATGAGTTTGGGAATCTCCGGTCATAAAGTTGGATGACATTACTCCATATACACTTATATGTGTGCAACTGTATTCTCTCACAGAATTATTGAGCCTGGAAGGAACCTCTGGAGACTGTCTGACCCAGCCCCTCTGCTCAGGGCAGGTTCAGCTACCTTATCATTGGGGCCAGCTGGGTTTTAATATTGTGTTTAACCTGTTTCACAGATTTAAAAAAAAAAAAAAAAGACAAACCAACAAGCACTTTTATATATGTATATCTTTTGTAATATATATTTTTATATAGAGAGAAATTGTGTATGTGTATATAGTTGAATGGATTTTTCTGTATTTCAGTTTGTGCCCAGTGCCTCCTGCCCTTTCACTGGGCACTACTGAGTGCAGCTCTACCTTCTTTCTTCACAGAGATATCACTTACACACATTGATAAGATTCCCCTAAGTCTTCTCCACACTGAACAGTCTTAGCTCCCTCAGTCTCCATATCACAGATGCTTCAGTTCTTTAACCATCTTTGTGGATATTTACCAGACTTATGCCAGTTAAGACCATGTATCTCCCCAGCTGCAGTGAGCCCACCACTGGAACCAGAACTTCAGGTGTGCCCTGCCATTGCTGAGCAGAGGGGAAGGATCACCTCCATCAACCTACTGGCAAATTCATCTTGTGTGAGTTGGTCACATCCCTAGATGTTAAGATAGTGTCTCTATTATTCCTAGGTCATCTGCCCTTGCTTCTTTTTTAAGTACTAATTTCTTCAGGAGCTTCTTGTTCATCCATGCAGGCCTCCCATAGCTTTTTCTTGATTTCCTGCACATTGGGATGGACTTTTCTTGAGCTTGAAGGAGGGTGAAAACCAGCCATCACTCTTGGGCCACTTTTCTTTCCAGCTGTGTCCTATGGGATTCTTCCAAGGATTTGCCCTCAGTGGGCCAAAGTCTGTTGTGTTGTCCTCCTGCCATTTGTTCTTTTTCTTTCTCTCAGATTCTCAACTTCACAATTCATGGTCATTGCAGCCACGGCTGCCTTCAGCTCTCTCATCATGAAGGATTTGCCAGGATTTGGTCCAGAAGGGGTGACTCCTTCTAACAGCTCCTTCATCAAGGTGGTGTCAGGGAGTTACTACTGATGCACCCTGGAAACAACCAGAATCCCTCGTACCCTGTTGTGTGTTCTTTCTGGCAGGTATTGCTGGTAGTTAAACCCTACCACGAGCACTTAACAAGAATAAATTATTAAATAAAACTATTATAAGAATAAATAATTAAATAAAGCCCTAGAGCAAAAATATGGCCCCTATTTAAATGAATATTTTAAGTTTTAACTATCTAAGTATGTAATGAACTACCAAATCAGAATTATCACCTTTTTTTGTGGTGAAAAATGTTCCTGGTTCAAATGAAAGCTGTCCAAGGCAGGCCAGTTTGGCAAGACCTGACTTACTCTTTCAAATACTTTTTTGTGAGACACAGTGAGTCAGAGATGCAGGCAAGAATGGCTCCTGATAGAAGTAGGATGCCTAGAAATCTTTTTCTAGACTGCCCTCTATGTATTCATGGACAGCTAATGCTTTTATTCCTGCATTTAAAGAATTTCTTTTGGAAAGAAGTACTAAAGCCTTACTTAGTGACTTGCTGAGTTTTTAGAGAGCATCCCCCTCTTTCTGAGCTGCTGCTTCTCAAGGCTTTCTGTTCCCTGGCAAACTCAGGACAAATCTTCAGCTTCATACAATCATATGTCACAGTAGCTTTATGCATGTGAGGAGTCGCACTGGAATCATGCACACATTATTTTATGAAGAGGATGACTAGGAGTTCACAGCAGGCAGGTAAACAGCCTCCATGCCATTTGGAAAGTCTGGGAATTACTCTGTTTTCTTTCTGTCCTATCTCTTGTCTTAGTTTACCTTTCACCATTCAGAGACTGAATTTTGTTTAATCTCTGAGTCTCAATCTCAGTGGCATTACCAGTGCATTATCATATTATTAAAATAACAGCAGAAAACATCTGATAAAATTGTGTTTAAATTGTCTGGAAAAGTAGCAAGGTTTTCATTTTGAGACATTTTATATAAGCATAAAATTTTAGTACACGTTTTCATCTGAAGGTAGAAAACATTTTAGGCTGTAGCTTAAATCATAATAATTAAAATTGGGGATGTTTTTTCTTTGATATTCAGCTTCTGTTTGTTAGTAAATGGATATTTATACACTGATTTGGGGAATGTTCTGGGTTTTTTAATGTAAAGGGAGAAAATGCCCACTGATGTGTTATGTTGCAAAGACTGAAATGTATTGCAATTTGCTTTTCCTTTTAATGGGGATATTTTATACATTCCTAGTTAATAGTCTTGTTTAGTGGGATGAAGCTAATGCTACAGCTTTCACTGAAAGATACCCTGATCTTCTTTTCAGTTTTTTAAAAACATTGTCATCTACCCAAACAGAGAATAAAAAGACCATTTATTCCCTCAACAATTGACAGTTTAAGTAATTCCATAACTCTAAGCAGAATTTGAAATCTCTGTAGCCTTTCAATTTGCTGTCTGGGTGGTTGGTATTTCAGCAGTGCAGTAGCAAAGTAGCCCTGCTCCCAGTGCATGATGCAATGGGAGCTGCTTCAACAATGACCTTATCAATAAGGTCATTAAAATGAAGATTTAATATTGCTTTTAGAGGAAATATTACAGAAACTCCACACAAACCCACAATCTATAGCACCATAGCCCAGCAGTCTGCAGCAGTTGTCATGGCTCACCTAAACCTTTGCCTCCATCCTTTGAAGACACTCAGTTGCCTAATGGCTGACCTGGTTGCTCTGTGGTTTGCAGATTGAAATGCAGAGAGAGGTCTGAAGGCTCTCCCTGGCACCTTGACAGAAATACTTTACAGGTAGTATGAATGGACCTCAGGAAGAGGGGAACACTATAGTACACTGAGTGATTCTTATACTAAAGAAAAAATGTATAAGAGGAGAAGAAAAATGCCTATTTTTGGTAACCTCATCTGTGGGGACTCCATTTCTCAGTAGCTGAGCACTCAGCCTGTTTCTTCCTCCAGCTTACATGACAAAGCAGTGTTCCATCTATTTAGAGGGTCAGTACTATACAAGGGTGCAAACTTAATAAATAGTGGGAGTGTTTTTTGCAGACATGTATAATTTCAAACAATTTGGCTCATGGTCTTTCCCATGAAACCAATGGGAATTCCAATGAACCATTGAGTCATTTCATGATCAGCAAGCTCATAAGAGGAACATTGAGATAACACTTATATCTTCCCTTCTGGAAAGCTATTGGCACTTGGGCTTGGTAAATAAGTAATCCAGACTAGATTTAGAGAGGACTGATATGCCTGAAAGGATCAGAGTGGTGCAGGGAGATACCCTGCTGGGCTGTGGAGGGGATTCTCTAGAGGGTGAACCACTGCAGAAGTCTGTGAGAAGCAACCTTAGAGGCTGGGACAGGGTTAGGTGAGGTAAAGGGTGAGAAATGCCACTGTACCTTCTCATGCTTCAAAGTTTGTGGGATTTTAGCAGAGAGACAGTTTGTTTTCTACTAGCAGCCTCTCTGCTGCTGAGAGATACGAAGACAGGAAGGACAAATCCTGGACCACTGGATTCTGGGATCCTTCCCAATCCACTGGATGCTGTTGTTGGCACTCTTGGTTTTGTCTCCAAATTTGTCAGTATCCCCTGCTTTTCTCAGGAGACTTCTGTTCAGACTGCCTCTGTTCAGGGACAGTATTAAGCAAGACTTGAGTAATACTTCTTAGATTTCAGTCAAAAACAAATAATTGACAGAAAATTATAAAAGCAAAAGGTGTGGTTTTTTTTCCAAAGTCTTGCCTCACTTCTGATGACCAAAATGCTTAAGAAAACTGAAGGGCCAGATTTGTCTCCAGGGCTCTCCCAAGCAGGGTGGGTTCTGTGTTCCACACAGGAGAGAGCTGGGGCTTGACCAGGGACAGCAGTGCAGTCGATTGCCCTGAAAGAAAATCTTCTTGGTTTTCAACTGATTTATGTCAAGGAAGTGCTAAGAGGAATTTTCCAGCTGTTGCTCCTAAATGCCAAAACCCACTGAGCTGAATTTATTAATCTACCTGACTGTATCTCAGAGCAAAACTGATCTGTCATCTCTGATCTTGCCTTTGCTTATGATCCACACATTAGGGCCCCGGGTCAGGGAAAGAAAAACCAAATGAGCAGCATTTTTCAAAACCTGTTTCTCTGCCAAGAGAGTCGTTCGATAATGACGCCTTAGGCTGGCTACTTACTTCTCTGGATGAAAATGGGTTTTGGGGTCCCTCACCTTTGTTGTACGGTGTCTGTATTTGTTCTGCTGGACAGAAAACCCAGAGGCTGGTGTCCTCTTTTAAACACAGCTAATTTCTAACAAGTTCGTAATAGAGCTGTCAGCTTTCTCCTGTGCCCAAACCAATCAGTTTCCCATCAAAGCAGCTTATATACTTCTTTGGTCTTCAGTCACCATAAATCAATGATAGTCAGCTGTTTGGAAAGTGTTTAGGAAGAATTTAAAATAAATTGAAAGCAGGCTTTACTACTGACATAAAGCTTGAATTGGTACTCCTTAGGCTAAACATCAAGAAGAAAAATTTGAAGAAGATTTACAAAGAAAGCATAAGGTGTTGACAAGTACCACTATCACTGACTGATGTTCTTCCTGGATAAAAGCACTTCAAGGCAATACAATATTTACCCCTAGGTCAAGTGTCCAATGTGCAAAGGTAAAATTCTGTCCTCTAGTGGCAGCAAAACTCGTTGGCTTTAGTGGCTGCAGGTGAGGTCTGTATTTTCCTGTATTTTCCTTTTAAAGAAGCCCAGAATGGTACAATGGTTACTTTATAGCAACAACAAAATGAGTCACTTGTCTCAGTCTATCAATCAGGTTCCTAATGGACACGTGTCCACCTATAAAAAAACCCTTCTAATTAGTGTTAATTGGCATCCTTGCCCGCAGTTTCTGTGGAGAATTCAGTAATGGGCATGGGAGCAGAACTCCCTCCATTTCACCCCAAGGAAGGTCCCCCCCATCAGACCAAAAGGCTATTAATGTTGGCACCAGGAAGCTTTTTTACCATTACAGTGGCGATGGACAGGACCTTGGCTCTTAGGGCTGGCGCTGGGGTCCCACGGAGAATAAAACAAAACCCCTTGTGCTGTTGGCTGTTTGCAGGCTGGTGTTTCCAGTTGGCCTTTGAGAGTGAGGGACGTCTGGGGACAGTGCTGGGGGCAGCTGCCTGGGCACAGCACGCTGCCCTTAGGCAACCTATGGTGGGAGAAAAGTGTTTCCTCCCTGAAATAGGAAGCAGAACAAGAAATAAATGGTCTGTAGACCTTCCCTGTCTTCCAACCCTTTGCCAAGTGTTGGCTAATCATCACACTGTTTACTTAGCCATGTTTGGTTGGTTGGTTGGTTGCTTCCTTTAAAAGGCTACTATTCCCTTGACAGCACTGAGCTTAACTTCATGGTTTAAAAACTACGCAGTGTTACAGACACAGACTTGGCAAGAGAAGGGCAGAAGAGTGAGATTTAAACATCTATGTGAAAAAGACTGTAGGGTAACAAAGAGCCTGTGTCAACTGCTGAAAAGGTCTTTTCATGATTATCACTGAGATGGGCAGAGACCCTTAAGTAACTTCTGAAAGTCAAAAGGAAGGGTGCTCTTCCATCATTTGCATGGTTTTATGTTTTCAAAAGCTTTGGAAAGAAGTAGAGCAGAGAAAGCTGCATGAATAACTTTCCATAGAGCCGCACACCATTTGCTTTCAGACACAACTCTGGGCACAATTCACTTAATCACTTAACTTTAAGTTATTAAGTTCATTTAATATGATTAAGTGAAACGAAGGGCAGATGACTTGATCCTCTCCTCACTCCTGCTGATCCCCCTCTGCTTTCTGGCTCCCAGCTGACGCTGATCCCTGCCTGACTCTGCAGTCAGCAATGCCTGAGAGAGGGAAGGTGTCCCTTCCTCCCTGACTCAGAATCCTGACAACAGCCATGGTCTTTGCTTTTCTCCAGCCTTTACTTTTTAAATTCCTTGCCTTCTATGTATTTTTGGTTATGTTACCTTCCAACTTGCTTGTTCAAACAGCTGTCACCAGTTTGGTCCATCAGCAGCACTGCTACTGCAGTCTGGCTCCACAAGCTGAAACTAGTATGTGTGTGGCAGGTTTGGAGTGACTGGTGGGATATGGGTCTGGCTCATTTCTCCAATTGAGGAGTGAAAGATGAAACGAGAGGCAGAAGCCTCTCAAAATTATTTATATAATTTTGAAATAACCGTACTTCACCTAGTTTTCTGAATTTCTGTGACTCTGAGTCAAAGAGTGAATTCAACTGAGCTTGGGGCTTTCCTCCCTTCTGCATTGCAGCTGGAATATATGGAGTTTCTGACAGGTTATTTCCAAAGCATTGGCTGATAAAAGCATCACAACGTACAGACAGTTTCGGCTTGTTTGCTGCTTGTTTTCAGGAAGCCTCTGCTCCACATGTCCACAAAAGAAGCAGTAAAATCCATTCAGTCCTTGGGCTTGTTGTTTCACGTCACCAGACTGAACTTTCAGTGAGGCATTCGTCTATCTGTGGCATATAGAATCATAGAATTGTTTAGGTTGGAAAAGACCTTTAAGATCATCAACTATTAACCTAGGTTTGCCAAGTCCACCACGAAGCTATGTCATATATGGTGCTTGTAACAAAACACACATTAATTATTTGTTTGAAGCCAAAAAGAGTCTCTTATGATCAGTACTGTCTATGAGTATACTGAATCATTAATTCTTATCTCTTGTCAGTGTACTTACAGTGGTAGAAAGGAGATTAAATTTGGGCTCAGAAAATAGTGTACTGTTGTAGCTATAATCACTGTTATAGGAACGGTGATAATAAGGAACATACAAGCCACACAGTGCTTTTATATTATAAATACTGCATAAATGCTTATTTAAAATATAATTTCAGAAGCAGAAATATGAAATTAAAAGTAAAAATCTCTTTAAACTCAAGATGATTGGAAAATGTTTGTCAGGATTCTCTCTCATGAAGATTTTAAAGGATCTGAAAAATCATTTGACTTAAATCAGAATGTATCAATGATTGTTCAAAATTTATCAATTTTTCTTGGAGTCAAATGCAGGGTTAAGTGCTTCAGTGAATCAAAGTCATAGTAATTTATCTATACCCATAATTAAAGAATGAATGTATTAATTATATTTAGCAACTTGTAAAGTTTTAGGATTCATGCATGCTGAATAAATACCAACATTCTCTACAGTGAAAAATTCCTCTAATTTTTTACAACAATAAATGATAAATGACCCTCTTGTGGCACTGTCAGAATACTGTCATAAAGACATGTACCTTTTGCCTGCAAGATACCACATGTTGCAAAGAACCCCAGTGAAGTATGTACACGGGTATCCTCCCGAATGAAAGGATTGGCACGCATTTAATAACAAAATACCCATTTCACGTTTTGACCCGGACAAAAGGACAGAGAGTCATTTTTTACAATACTAAATCAATCAAAAAATTTTTTTCTTAAACAGAAATCATCCTGGAAGAGTGTGGGTTGAACAAAACTTCTCATAGTATTTACCTTTACTATTTAAAAAAAAAAAAAAAGCTATATTAACTGAAATATGAAAAGAAAATCTCTATCACATGAAAAATCCAAACATGTTCTATTTATCAACACTGGAAATTCTCCATTGCTGGAAATTGCATAAAATTTTTATTTTGTTTAATTAATGCTTTTGACTAATGAAGTATTTTATTATTGTATAAATTTTGTATTGTATAAATACTGTATAAATATTAGTATGTATTATGAAGTAACTTGGTCAGCTTTTGAACAGTCAATAATCAGATTTAGACATGTGCTAAAAATTAAAGCTCTTGATTTTGGGGACAGAAGTCTTTTATTAAGATGTGTTCAGGTATACTTGAATTCTGTATTTCTGGATGAATTCTTTGAGTCTGCGCTCTGCGGTAGATAGGATCTCTCAGGCTCTCTGGCTCTTCTGGCTCTTCTGGCTTTAAAATTGATTGACCCCATCACATTATGTAAAATCATTTGGTACCTTCTATGCTGAATTGCAAAAGATAAAAGACTCCAGCTCCAAATCAAATACTTGAATAAATACTTGAAAGTGCTCAGAAGGTTTTTATTTATTCTCAGTGGGAGCACTGGACAATCAGAATTTCTAAGAAACTTCAGGAAGTTGATAAAAAAAAAAGCTAAATGCATTGGAAAAAAAATCTGTTTCTCTGGATTATCAATTGCTTACTTGTAAGGATAATACACCCAAGGGCAGCGTGGCTTCCAGTGCAGTGATATGTCAGTTTTAGATACACTGAAGTCAACACATTTAAACTTCCTGCATAAATTTTCATTATATTCCCGCTGTGTTGTTTTTCTCTGTTACCCTTTCTCAAGGCTTCTAATTTTTTGAGGATTTCAGGGCTGGTGTTATTCCCTTTAGTGTGCTAGTTAAGGCAGATGTACCTGGGTTTACAGAACTTTTAAATACTGTGGTCCCTGAATTTGGGCAGTAGAGAGAACAAATACATGAAGTTCAGCATTTTCCTAGTGCAGAACTCCGTGGCCCCTAAATGCTACCCCCACGTGAATCTATCAAGGTTTAACAATCTGCTACTGCTCCTCATCAGGGATTTAAATGGCATGGGTCTGCCACCACATTGTGGATCTCAGCTATGGGAATCCTATGAATACTCATAAGAAAGCAAATTCAGAAATTCACTGAATCAGAATTTGCAAATCAGACATAGGCTGTCTAAATTGTCTTGTCATCTGTAGAGCAATAGGTAGGAGTATTTCTCTTGGATCCTTATTATGAAAATTAGGGGTAAAAATACAGGAATTTACCAGAAAAAGTAGAAAAGATCTTTACAAATTTTAATTTTTTTCCTGTAAAGAATTGTCATTGTATCAGAATCCTTCAGAGCAGATTCCTCCCTTTGTCCTTCCTGAAGCATGAGGAGACTGGGGAAGTCTCTGGGACTCATAATATCCAAAGTGAGACATGACTCACTACCATGGTGACAGGGGAAAGTGTATTTCATATTTCTTCCTGAGACAGCTTCCCCAAAGTAGTCCTAACACAACCAGGTAGAAGGCCAGTCACAATCATTCCAGTGCTTCTTGAGATTTTTCTTCCACTTACATTCTAAGATATGTGAGAGTGCTTTCTAATTGGAAAACAGGAAAAAAGAGGACAAAAAACCTTTCACCAGTGGAATCATGCACAAAATTCATAAAAATATTACTTGTCTTTTGGTTTTATAGCTATGCTTATGCTCTTTTTCAGGAACAGCCACATATCGGAGATGACCAATGCAAACCAAACTGACAGCATCTGAGCTGCTTTCACAGTCTCAAATTCAGGCAAGTTCAGACCAGACATAGAGGTAACGAACACATGGACAACCACTGTATGGGCCACAATGCAGTAGAAAAATATAAAGCAGTCTCTTCTGTTGCTTTCATTTCAGTCGGAGGGAAGAACTAGAGGCTGGTAGAAAACCATTCCAGTTTTCTAAAGAACAAGTGTGACAGGAACAGTGAATAAAAATAGGGGTGTGATTTGTATCTGTAGGTAGGTTGCTGAAATTAATACAAAAATTCTGAGTCCAGAATTAATTGTCACAGCTTAAAGATCTTTGAAAAGTAGGAGGCAGTAGAAAACAGGGGAAGGGAAGAAGAGCAGGAAAAGAATAACAAACAAAAAAATGTCTGGCAACTGAAAATGAAGCCAGACAAACTCAAATCGCAAAGAAAACAGGTTTTAACCATCGTGGTGATTCAGCAGGGGAATGTCCTACCAAAGGCAGCCATGTGAGGTCCATCTTTTATGTCCTTGATTGAAGACAGCCTGCCTTTCTACAAGAGGCACGTCTGCCCCATAGAAACTGCACCTCAGCAAAGCACGAGCTAATGGGTTCAGCAGGACAGAAACCAAACCATTGAAGTTTGCAGAGATAGGATAGACTGAGCAGAGTCCCTGACCTAAACCCCTTTGTACTTCTGCATTTAAAAGCTAACAGAAACCACCACCTCCAACTGGGAAAACGAAAAAATATCACAGTTGTCCTTGGCTAACGGTTGTTATTGGCAAACAGGGAGTATATTTCCCTGAACAGAAATCCCACTCCCTACTGGTTTCATCCAAGAGTTTTTCTGCTTTGGCAGAATATCCTCTATCTTACTTTGAATGAGTTTTTGCCACTTAGACCAATATATTTTGGTTAAGAAAGGTAGAGAATAGTCTTTGGATCTTCAGGCAGAAAAAAAAAAATTCAAAGAAAAAGAAATAGTTCTTTTGATTCATGGGGAATAAGTAGGAAAGCTGCTCTTGCAAAACTGAGGACCGGAGACTGCAGTAACTGTGTATTTTTCAAGAGCATTTGGCAGGTTAGCGGGTGCTGAATAGTGATGACAAAATGTTCAACAAACCAAAAATATTCCATCTGTTCACTAAATAATAGGATTCTGTGAAGCAAGACAAATAACAGGAAATACAGAATTCTTCCCCTCCTCAAGACATTTCATCACTAGTATCTCAACGCACCTGCTTAACTAATATTAAAAATCGTTAAGCCTTTGAAACTAACTACCTCTCGCCCAAGCCTCAGCAGAGTGGAGGTGAGCAGGGAGGGCAGGACATCACAAGGGCTGGTCCCAGGAGATGTGGCTAAAAGCTGGGCTGACTCTCCTCCTCCACCTCCCCCGTGTCCCCACGGGGATCTCAGCGCAGTAGGCAGCACTGCCGCAGGGCACCTTCAGTCTCTGGAGACCAGGAGAGTTCTACTTGTGAAGAAACTCAAGCTGTTTGAGGAGGACTGACTGTGTGTATTCTGCTGGGGTTTTCCTTCCACCACTCCTCACCTCACCTTCCTGTGCTTGCTCAGAAAAGAGGCTCTGGAGAGGGATGGTGTACAACAGGAGAGAAAACGGGCTGTTCACTCAACCATACCACTTCATGGCTGCTTTTGACAGCAATGCTTGCAAAGGCTGTGAAAAGTTCCCTCCAGTGAATTAATCTCGTACTTCCTTGAAGAAAAGTTGGATAAAACAGACCGTTTTGAGATGCCTGTCACCTCTAGACCTGTGAGCTCCTGACATATCAGAGCTGGGGACAAACATTAACAATCTTTGGGCAGATGATGCAGAAATGCCTGGTCTTTGAGCTGTCTGTGTTCAACAGCTAGATTATTTTACCTGGCAAATGTTTTACAGGCCTGGTTTGAGTAAAATCAGTAATTTTCTGTAGAGTACGTTGTCTCTAGAGCATATAGTGTCCCGTCAAGGAGAAAGGCAGAGAACTGCAGTCCCTGGTTTTGAGATGTTCCTGTCTCTTTTTTCTTTTCTTTTTTTTTTTTTTTTCACCCAGGTAGACCTTACCTCTCTTATTTTCTCCTCTTTTAAGCCCTTCAGCTGCTCCCAGGGCAACCAAACATCTTTCTGCTTTATTCTTACTCTGCCTCTCCCTGTAGGTGTATTTGGGTAAGTGTTGAGGCTGTTTTAAAGAAAGGCTGGTGAGGATTATCTTCACTGAGCAATGCAGGAGAGCCCCGCTTCGTACCATCCCGTTTGCCAAACTCATTATAAAGAGATATACATTTTGCATTGTCTGATTACCGCTGCTGTAAATCTAATTAGAGAATGATTTTATAGAAACAGAACAAAGGGAATCAGTCTTCCCTGGTTTGGTTTCAGTTCTCTGCTTGTGGTTCTGCCTTGCTGGCAGTAGCTTTAAGCACCCAGCCAGCGTGGAACATGCCCTGCCCTTCCGAAGCCTCCCTTGCCGCTAGCCTCCATCCCGGCTCGTGCTACTTCTCAGCAAAGACAGTTCCAATTTATAACCGTTTCCAACCATTTCAAACTGACACTTTTGATTCATCTCACTGTAGTTACCAAGGGCTTAGCGGAGAGATAAAGGAAAAAAAAAAAAAGGAAGGAAGGAAGAAAAAGAATGGATGCTGCAGTTTCCAAAACGTTAGGCTCCTCTGACCACTTTGAGCTGTCGAACATTATTCCAACATTATTCCAATTATTATTACAACAGAAATTAATGGCATTTCTTGTATTTACAGGTAAATCTGTTTCCTTTCTCCAAGGAAAGGAAAAACAATGTAAGTCTGAAGACTGATATTCTGCAGTATTTGAGAATATATTTGATTGCAGTAACCAGGTTACAGACCATTTACCGTGACAGCAAAGGGGACAGAACCACAGAAGACAGAGTCACAGTGACTGCTGGTGTCCAACTTTGATGAAGAGAATCAGGTGTCTCCAGACACAAAGTATTACGCAGCTGCACGCAACTACAGCAAAGTTGGTAGCTCACTTAAAAACACAGATTCAGACAGCAAGGCTTTGAAAGATGTCTGGAAATGTTAAAATCAAATGGCTTTATGGTAATGGCTTTCAGCATAAAATTGTAAGTGGCCCAAACAATTGGTGCCATCCTTCTGGTAGATGCTGTTTTTCCCCAGGGAGGGACACCAAACCTCTCCCGAGTCATTTCCACCCAGCTTTGGGCCTATGAAATCTTGTGCCCAGGTAGGACACCACTCTTCCAGGTGCTGCATTATCCCTCAGTAAGGTGGGAAGATGTCACTTCTATGTCACATCAGCCAGAGCTCTGCAAGTAGCAAGAGCTGATTCTAAATAACTACAGGGTTACTTTTGTTTTTACATTTTGGATTCAGAAAGAAGTGCCAAAAAAGGAAACAGGGGGGGGGTGTGGGGGACACAACGGAGGGAGGGAGAACTCCTCAGCCTGCTCTGAACTGAAATTACAGGGAGGTTTCACAAATGACAAGTCACTGGAACATAATTCTATGATGCTGCCAATTATTTTCACATTGTGAACCACTCAGAAAAATATCCTGAAATGATCCATGCAGACAAAACCAGAATTTTAGCCAGCATAAATGCATTACTCTCAATGCAATGATGTTATTTTTTTTTTCCTTACAAAACATAATGTATTTTTAAGGAGAGATTATAGTTTAAGCAGGATATGTTTCCCTAATATCTGCAGAGAGGTGTCTCTTTTGGGATAAGATCTTTTTCATAAATGGGGCAGGCATTCTTAGCAGGCAGCAACAAAGAAAAGCGTTTTTATTAGCAGCAGGAACCACATGAACAGCTTTGACCTCAATTTAGGATTTAGCTTATCATTTCACACAGAGGCTTGCATCAAGAATTTGACACTGGTGCCCTTTTCTAATTTGTAAAGCAAACTAAAAGGAAAATAATGGAGTACGGATAAGTGCTGTTCATGAACCACTGAGCAGGCTCTATTCCATTCTGCCCAAATTACTCCACAATCAGTCAGAAATCTCACGACAGGCTAGGTTGTCTTTTTGTTGTTTTTATTCCTGTAGGAAAAAAAAAAAAAAAAGGCAAATTAAACTGCCAGGTCTGTCTGTCCCTATCCTGCTGGCGATCAGGAGAGCTGTGGAATGGGCATTCCTTGCGGAGGGACGTGCTGCTGGGGCGAATATTCGCCGCCTGCAAACGTTAGAGCCGCGGTCGTGTGATCGCAGAGCAACCTGAGGTTAGGTCTTAAGCGTGGTAAAGCCCTGGCAGCTTTGCTCCAATTGGCTCCATGACATTCTCTGCTCGGCCGTGATCCTAATGGCTTGAGACTGGCTGAATTCCTCTAACCCCAGCAATTAGTTCTTTCATTTTCTAGAACCCCGCTCCACTTGAAGTGTTATTTTTTGCGCAGGGAGGGCACGTTGGGGCTGGGGCTCAACCAACCCGAATGCCCTTGCTTGTGGGAATCGTCTTTCAGGCAAAGCCACAATGCCCTACAACCCCCGGTGCTGACTCAGCCAGACGTTTTTTTGTCCCTGACAGCAACAGAAAAAGATTCACAAAATTCATTAGATCTTCCTGAACAAAAGACCAAGAGCTGCGTAAGAGCAAAACCACACCAATGGTCTTACCAGGTACGTGGTATTGACATCTTGGCAAGGAGGGATTTTAGCCTTTCTCTTCTCTAGCTGAAATGTGGTACACAGCAAGCACAAACTGCATTATTTGTGCTCCCCCCCCCCCCCCCCCAGCAATGACACCACCCGTTTACACACCAATATCCCATTCCTGTGTTGCCAGAGCAGCCTCACAAATTAAAAGTCCTTTCTTGCCACATTGACATGAATACCCCTTCCCCGGTCCTGTAATCTCCTGGCAGCAACTGCTGAAATAAGGATGACTTTTCTAAACAAAGGCATCGATCTACATTGCTCGAAGTGATGTATATACATTACATGGGAAGTGCTGAGTGGCTTTTCCTCATGTTACTGAGAAGCACAGATTTCCTCCATACATTTCATAACATCAGGCGGATGGTCCCAACCCATCAAGATACAGAAGGGTTTGCTACGTGTGATTTTATGGAGCACAGCAGGATGAAGAGCTCTTCAGGAGCTCCGTTTCCAGCCTGTGTTACCCTGGTAGGGGGGAAGAGCAATGGGTGTGCAATGTGTCTCTTTGAATCAATTTGTGAATATACAGAAAACACATGCAAACACACAAAATGCCACCTGTTTACACGGTTTTGTATCATCTAGGGGAAGAGGCAGCACAAGGAGAGACATTTAGGCTCTGACTGTCGTTGGGGAAAGATAGATATAGGGCAGGAGGAGAAAGTGCAGAGAAAAGAAAAAAACCAAAGCACAGCAGGGCACAGGCCTGAAGTGGAGAGGAATATGAATATAAAGGCATGAAAGGACAAAATATGTGCTATCACTGTCTCCTGGTTGTCTGCCTCTCAATTTTGTGTCCAGCTCCACCAGTCTACTTGGTGCTCAATTCTACTTGGTTGTGAGTCCCAGGCTTCCCTGTTACACTGTCTTGACGTGACAAAGCTGGAAAATTTTGTGTAACACACCATTCACACTCCGATGTGCCACCAAGTGTAGGGGTGCACCTCCAGCTTCACCTGTGAAGCTCAGATCTCTCTCAGCTCAAGCACAATTTGACTGCTGTTTTTTCAAGAGAGTTAACTTCTCTTTGATCTTCTTATGATACATAACATTTTGGAAGTGATGTTGTCTGTGGCAACTCCTCATAGCCCCTGCACTGTGTCGCTGCCTGGAGGGTCTTAAATCTTTTACTTTTTTTGTGTATGGGGAGACTCACTTCCAAACCAGGCACCTAAATTTAAAACTCACATTCAGCATGAATATCCCTCTTGCTCACCATTAGATTTTGTCAAAAATGAAGGTATATCTAAGAAATGTTGGTGTTTTTTAGTCATTTTTGTTAGGAAAATTTAAAAAAAAAAGGTTGAAAACAAAATATACAGCTCTGGAAAAACACTGTGAAGTGACGGAAAAGCTGCCATTTTTAGACAAAATATCACAATGTTTTATCTTGTCTTATTTTGAGGTGACAATAGGTTTCCCAAGAGAAAGTTTGTTGGAAAAAAACACAGCAACATGCTGGCAGAATGGAGGATTTATAGCCAATTATCTGTGTTAAATAAGCTAAATATCTTCCTCACCTTTTCTATGCAATCCCACTATTTGGTTTCTGGTGCAGTTGCAAATAAGAGTCATTCTTTAATTATTTGTGTCTCTTAGAAGGAAAAAAAAAGCTAAGAAAATGTTTGTTGAGGCCATCCAGGACCATATAAGACTAGAAGTGATTCTTCCTGGAGGGCATTTCTCATTCCACTTTGACCTTGATAGGCTACAGAAATACCTGAGTATTCTTTTCTGGCTCAGCACATTTTTAAAAACCCTTCAGTTGTGCTTTCTTTTAAAAATCTACATTAGCTATATAAACCTTACTGGATGGCCTAGTTTCCTGTGGAATTATAAAAAAACCAAAATGTGCCTTGGGCAGAATGACCTTATTCATTGCATTCTTATTCCCTGCAGCTCTTCCTCATGCTTTTTACTGCTGTGATGTGTTGGACTGTGTTTTGCATCAGTCAGTGGATAAAATAAGGAACTGGATGTGGAAGCAGGAGCCATGTGGGAGGAGACCTTTCCAAAACATAAGCTCCCATCAGTGGGTGCATGATCCTTCCCACCCATCCAACTTCATCTGTTTGACTTTCTCACTAACCTGAGCAGAAACAGCAGTGTGTACCCTTGGCAGCTGCAATATTATTGGAAATGCAGGTTCTTCCTCAGTCTTCTCCTTTCTAGGTGACTATTTCTAATCATTACACAGATATATGAAGGGTAGACATCAACATTGTCTTCTGTGGATGGGACAGGTGAGAAGATTAGAGCTGTCCCCTCTGTCTCAGGGCTCTGCTGTAGAGGAGCATCCAGTCAACACAACCCCCTCTCTTGCATGCCAAGAGTTTTTGTCTGTAGGGACTCCAAAGCCGATGGAAAAATAGATGGACCATTGAGCTACAGAGCTTTTGCAAGGTGCCTGCTTTTCAGTCCCTCCCGTTGGAGCTGCTTCACTTTGTATAGACGATTAAATATTCATTGAGCCAGAGAGAGAAAAGCAAGAGATTGATTCTATTGCCCAGTTGTTCAGGTGCTCACCTGGGATGCGAGAGATGCCGGGTCAAGTCCTTGCTCTGAAGATGATTTAATTATTTATACAAAGTGGAACAGCTCCAGCAAGAAGGACGTACATGCTGGCAAGCCTGATGGCCCTTTCCTGCACTGCACACAACCTCTTCCCTTTTAATCATTGGGGCGGCTTGATGCAGGTTTTCTCCTTGCCAAGTAAACGTTTCCCATTTGCATCATGATTTGTTAACTTCTCGTTCTTGCTTCCTGAGCCAGGGCTTGCTTGGGCACCAAGCTGCTCGCCAGGATTCATGGCTGAGGCTCCTCACCAAGGGAGGCATGACCCCTTGCCCACCAACGACTTGTTTCTCACCAGGGTCAAGAAGTGAGGAGGGTTTTTACTAAGCCCACCTCACTCCCTGGCATCTCAGGTCCTTGCACAGCAGCGGAGGAAGGCTGGGCAGCTGCAGCAGGGGCCCAGCTCTGAGAGACAGCAGGGAACCTGGATTTCCACGGGAATTTCCAGGGCTGGCAGGGGTTGGCAGGGACACTGTGAACAGAGTGGCTGGGAAAATAAGGAACTTCTCCTAAAATAAGGAACCCTATAAAATTCTCTCATCCTGTTGGTTTTTCCCTAACTCCTTGTATGTGGATTATTTGTTTTACTAGCCTAATGACAGTGTTGTTTCTGTTATTTTTTTCTGCCAGCTGACTCCGTTATCTAAAGTTAATTGAGATTTAACATTTTCCCTTGCAATGGCTGTTGAGAATGGCCTGTGCCATGTTATCCTCAACACATGAATGATCTTCATTTCAGCAGCCTCCCACATACTTTAAAAATGTCTGGGTTAAAACAGCGATTTAATAGCACACCGTGAGCAAAACAAAGATAGCAGCATGGCGATTAAATTTACACACACGTTTGTAATGGTGACGTGAGCTCATCCAGTTCTTCATTTTACACAGAGTTTGTTCTGCTGCTGTTGATTTTTTCAGTACTCACAGACAAAGGAAAAGTTTGCCATAAGGATCTGAACACAATAAAATACAGTAGAAATATGACTCTTCTTTACGATAATTATTTAAAAAAAAAAACAAACAAACACAAAACCAAACAACAAAGCCAACCAAAACGGGATTTAAAAATAGCTATTATAAAAGAAAATATGCAGTGCTTATATTCACTATCAAAATCTGATTCTGTTGATTTTGACTAATGGCTTATGCACTCAACAGAGATGGCATTGTTTACTTTCTTACCCAAGTTTACATTTATTATTACTGCTAAGCTTTGTGTTAGCACACGCTGTTTTAAATTAAATGAATACCCAAATACTGGTTTGAAGTTGCTAATGGCACCATATGTACTGCATTAGCTTGCATACTATTTAAAGAAAAAGTCTTAATTGTACTACCATCGCCTCAGGATATTTTTGTGGTAAGCAATTAGAATTTTTTTCCTGTTCATGTAGAAAATCACGTCATGAAAACACTGGAATATAATAACTTTTGTCCAATTCTTTATGCATTTTTGCTTTGATCCTTTAGATTAAGTGAAAAGACAGCGATCATTTAAAATCTGAGTATCTCAATAAGTGTTTAATGGTTACTTCTAACTGAGTGGTTCCTTCCCTATCCATGAAACAAAGAACGTAAAAAATTTAAACATTTGCTTTTAAACTTCACTAGTG
Source organism: Scolopax mira (assembly GCA_004320125.1). Taxonomy (NCBI): domain Eukaryota; kingdom Metazoa; phylum Chordata; class Aves; order Charadriiformes; family Scolopacidae; genus Scolopax; species Scolopax mira. The sequence continues at coordinate 365,904 of BJBW01000455.1, read as the reverse complement.
AGTCTATTTGTCCTCGGTTTCACTGCTAAGTAGTCCACAGAAAACAAAAATTTGGCTGAAGGATCAGGAAAAAAAATAAAAACGAACAACCCTGTAAGCACATCTAATATTTCAGAAATACTGGAGGCAAGAGCCCTGCCTTTCAGCAGGGAGGTGGATCGCAGGCTGCCACCTCAGTGTGTCACATCTGTGCCACCACAACAGCCACCCACTCTGCCTTTCGTGGAGGTCAAAACTCGCAGCTGCTGCACGAAGCTGAGGGACCAGCGGGATGCAGAAACAGGTCCTTGTTCCTGGCCAGGGCCGGACCCATCCCTGGGTGTGCAACGGTGGAGGAGGGAGAGGCTGGGAGCCAGTCCCACACTTCAACATTGTTTCGAAGTGATTTGTTCTTCATGACAGGGTCAAGCTGCTGTGAAAAGGTTAAACAAACGGACTTTGTAAGCTCCTTTTAGGGGAAAGCTGGTCAGAAGGCCCCTTTAATCACCCATCCCCTTTGGCCCTGGGAAAAGGCATCAACCAGACTCACTTGTGCGGCTGCAGGGAGCCGGGGTGAGGGTGGGGTGGAGGTTCCCTGCCCTCCTGCAGCCGCCTTTGGCTGGAAAAAAAGAAATAAACCCTGCAAGGGAAGGTGTTTAGCTGGAAGTGCTGGTGTGCCTCCCCCTGCACTGAGGTGCTGCCAGAGGAGGAGGAGGAGGACATTCCTCTGGGGCTGGTGTGTAGCCCAGCGTCCCTAATGCTGTCTGCACCCATCCTGTCAGGAGGGTAATGAGGGGAAAGTTCCCAGATGAAAATGAAAAGCACCTCAGTCATCAGCGGGGGCTCAGAGGAGACTGGTCATAGCAGCCTCCACCTTCCCTCCTCCACGGCTGCAGGTCTTCAAATTCATCTTTTCCTTCCCCGTTTTAAGGTGTGACCTTCTACTGGATACCCAGTGCATTTGGCACCTCAACTAAACCTTCTTGGAGATGTCCTAGGGCAAGGATTGTTCCTCCTGCTGTGTTATTCACAGTGAGGCTTAATAAAGAGTATTGGTCGTGCTCCCCTCCTGGTGAGTGGCAACAGCCAAGGGAAGCATCATTTCTCCCACTGTGGACAGGTGATGCAGATGGCGGGAGGTGTCAGTGAGGTTCCTTGGCCCACAGATGTCATGTGGTAAGGACACATGGTGAGAGCTCAGTTGGACAACAACACTCAAGGCACTGCTCCCTCTGTCCTCAGAGCTCCTCTGCCCTTTGCAGCAGAGTAATTTCTTAACTTGGGCCCTTGTCTCCTTCCTGCTTGTCACCGTTAAGCATCCTCCTTTCCCCTCCTCCTCTCCCAAGCCTTAGCTGTGAATTGCCCAGCATCCACACACAGACATAGGCTTTCATTCCAGGAGCAGTATTTGCAGGAAAGCCCAGGGGTACCGTGTCAATTCAAGCCGTGCCAGGACCATATCTTTGCCCATTTCCTCCCTTAGGTCCTTACATCCCACACCTTATTCTTCTCAAATACTTTCTTCTCACCACAGCCTATCTTGGTAGTAATTTTCCACTATTACTATTGTGGACCCCAAACCTATTTGATTCCTGCTTTCCAACTTGCCACTGTTTCAATCTCCTCTCCTTACTGCATCCACCCTTCTGATTTCCTTTTCCTCTCTCCACCTCACTGTCCACCTGTTCCACCACCCTCTGTTTCATGTACACACCCCCTTCTTAACTTTGCAGCCAACTACAAAATGAAAAAAAAGTTCCTATTTATTGCCATACCCCATCAGAGATGACATAATTGCTTGTATGAGCACTCCTCATCTGTTTAGTGCAAAATAAAATGAATCGGTTCAGCTAAACCATAAATCTGTTTTCCCAAAATTGCCATGAAAGGGACTGTTACGAACTTCTGGTAATAGGACAGGTCAAGGTCCGCTGCCCATCAGTTGTTCCAGCTGGATCCTGAGGTGCATCAATGTGTAAGGCAGGTGTCAATGAGAGTCCCCTGACCATGCTGCCAGGCTGCAGGGGCTTTTCTTTACCCTCTGAATCAGGATTTTCTAGATTTTCCTACTTTTCTGAGAATTACCAGGAACAAGAAGGCAAGTTCATAATTGGACAGAAGACTTGTTCATGAGGAGCTTCCTTAATACCATTCAACTTTGCCTAAAACATATATTGCCGCTGCATCATCCACCACATCATTTTCATTTGCATGTGTAATGTGTCCTCCATGACCAAAATTTAGAAAGACTGTGCATTTCTTCCTACTTTGAGATCTTCTCCAAATATCTTCTCAATGACTGAAACAAAAATGCAGATCTTCCTATAAGCCGGTCACTTTTGTATCCTTTCTGCATTACTGAGGCCATTTCTCAGGCAATAACTTCAATATCCAAGATCTGGATTAAGATTATTCCAATGAAGCACTGAAGAAGAGAATCAAAAGGTTAACACTTCCATTTGGTAACATGGATGTGGACCGAACAGCCTAACTACCTTCCTGCACCCCTCTGATCTCTGACTGTCACACAGCTCATGCAGAAATAGCCGTCATATTTCACAAAGCCAGGGTGGATTTGGTAAGACGCCAATCTTGCAAAACTTCTTCAAAACATAACAAGATGGACACGGTAGTGACTTCCAGCTAAGGACCCGGTATGGAGCTACTGCAGTCAGCAGCAACTCTGCCAGTGATTTGGGTGTGAAATAAGAGCCTGAATTCCAGATGAATCAACGTATTTCTACCACCATAGTTGGTCTTCATCTGAATTTAATCTCCATCCTGCATCAGCTGTCAGCCAGCTGAAGAGTCGCCTTGCCTGTGGGAATGATAGCTCTCTGGCAATGTAGCACTGAAAGAGAATTCAAGAAATCACCCAGGCCACTCTCCCACCATTCCACCCCCCGCCTGAAAGCTAAGTCAGTCGCTTTAGACAACCTCTTAAGGATATTTCTTCTAAACTGCATTTCTGTAGCACAAGTCCTGGGGGTTTTGGCAAATTCTTTTCTTGGATACCACCAAGATACAGGCTGCGTTTCTACAACTTATCCTGGTTTTCTTTGCTGGGTATTTAATTAATTTCTCATTTTTCTTCAGTTGATCACAAGTGACCACCAGCTACTCTGTAGCAACATTTTATGCACAGAAAACTGTTGTCCTCCTACTCTGTTTTGGTTTTGGGGTTTTTTTTCCCCAGTTTAAACAAAGCCACATCCTACACCCCTCATGTTTTCCAGATTTCCTTTATCCCATAGACTCTTTCCTGTTGATCAGTATGAGGGCAGCCAAGCTTCCCAACTCTGCAAGCAGCATGCCAAAATGCCATTAGTCTGGGAGCTGTGAGGCACGTACCTTGGAAAGTCGATCTGGGAGGGAATCAGTGCTCTGGAAACTAGTTATAGTGCAAAAGGATGTGGTTCCTGTGAAAAGTGGTTCCTATGAAAATACAGAATTCCTACAAAAATTTGAAAGTTTGCGGCAGCTATTCCCCAGAGTGGCTCAGTGAGTGTGATCATACGATAGCTCAAGACACCTTGTTTTCTCTCTATTTGGAATTTAGATTATTTGGTAGCCACCAGGCAAGTAAATTGATGTGATATGGCTCAAGTAGGAGAGAAGCACTTACAATGTTTAAGAGCGAGAGCGTGACCATCCTTGCCTAAAGCTTCTGCATATTGAATCTCTTAAAAGAAAGATAAATTATTTCTTGGCCAGAAATAATGTTGCCACACACACCATATAGACATTTTCATCCAGATGAGTGATACAAATGTTTTTGCATTAAGCTTAATTTTCTCTTCCTCATCAAAAAGATGCAGATACCGCAAACATGCAATTCTACTAGTGGGGCATGGAATCGGTCCTATATGTTATCCATAATTACATATAGGATCAGATCTGAATTAACTCAGCTTGATATTCAAACCTAGACCCTGAAAACATGTGGTTTGTGTTTTGGAGTACCGAAGTCTGGGCAATGAGTTCAGTCTTCTCTAATTTTTTCATGTGTTCTCAACACTAATTGCTTGTAGGTCTGATTTTCCAAAAACACGATCATAAAGAGCAAATTTGCAAGTTAATTCCAGCATTTCCTCACTATGATGAACTTTGTAGGTGAGATTTCACGCTGGTATTCATGAGTTCCCAGGCAACCAAAATTGATTTCAGAAAGTAATAAAATTTGGGCTTAAATATCTTGCAGAATTGGAAAAGCTCCAAAACACAAAGCCTCAGAGATGTTCAGAACATGAACAGATTTGCATCTCCCTAATACCAAAGTCCATTAACAATATATCACATTGCCAGGAGACAGCCAGAGGCTACAGCCTACCCAAAAAGTGACCTTGGGTCTGTATCTCACAAATTTGTGCAAGCACAGGCAATGTTACTCTTTGGCAACAGTTCTAGGTTTGGTACAGAAGCATCAGGTTAGCATCTCTGTTGCTGCAAAAGCTATTGTTAGGTGCTCGTTTTCTGTGGGGCAGGGTTTTCTGTCCACAACATATTGATACGACTTCTGAGACCCCTGGCAACTTAAATGTCAACTCAGAATACCTTACAGACTCTAGAAGGGTCTCCAAGAAGGGCAAAAGACAGAGCTCACCTTCAAGAATGGAAGGATCTGGTATACATTGTATTTACACACTTTATTTAAATCTATATTTTAGAAAATATTGGCGATGTGATAATATTACAGGACTGAAGAGAGTTCATAAACAGCTGCTGACATTTTCTGAGTAAGAAGGAAACAAGAACCTAGAGGAACGATGTGAAGGGCAGCAAGAGCTGGGTAAATCAGTGTGAAAACAAAAAAAAACCTGCCAGTAACAAACAGGTTTGGCTGTAGAAGGGCTTCTGCAGAGCCTGTGAGGAAAAGAGGATGAAAGTGCAGGTGCAGAAGCGAGATGAGAAAATCTGCTGCAAACTGTGTGCAGAAATTCAGCTGCCACTGGCGTGTCGTGGGGAGTTCTGTGTCCACGCTCAGATGCTCTTTCCACAGCCCATAGGGAGCAGGGTAAAAATATTTGTTCTGCTATTAGTTTTCACACCAAAAAAAAAAAAAAAAAAAAAAAAAGTAGACATTTCCTATATAATGGATCTGACCAAGACTCCAGAGCAAGGAAAGGACTGAGGATGCACATGTTAGAGAAGCATTGAAACTTAAGAACTTATTGGAAAAGACTTTTACCTCTGGAAAATGTTAGGGAACGCCAGAACTCGGGGGCTTCCTACATGACACCTGTGTAGCTGGGAATGCATCTTTCACCTTGGATAGCCACCTATTTTTTTGTGTATTTTTAAGACCAGACTCTGCTAGCCAAAAAAAAAAAAAAAAAAAAAAAAAAAAAAAAAAGCAGTAGAAGACCTTTATTTGAACGAAACCAAATACTCTGAAAGTGTTCATCTTTTTTCCACTTTACAAACAGACAATAAAGACAGCAACACCTCTAAAATAAATTTTAAAAAAATATCCACCAACACACACACACAAACCAACAAACCCAAAACCGTGAACAAAACGAGCAGAAAATAAAGTCAAAGGAGGGAAGAGAGAGATTCCTGAAGTAAAATTATTGGGCAGATCCTCCTTCGGGAGGTCTCTGTGGTGATCCCCTCGCCCTGCATCGTGCTCTGCTCCGCCTTCGCCTTCAAAATTCGCGGGGTTATTCTAATTTTATTCAGGGGCGAAGGGAAACGATCGAATAAACAACCCCCGGGTGGTCGGGACTCGTTTACTTTTCACCCAGGAGCCGCGGATCGGGTATCGCACCCCGGCCGAAACGCGGGGCTCCGCCGGGAAGGGTGTCCCTGGAACGAATTCATCTCCCAGCTGGGCAGAGAAGCTGTTTTGGAGGGGCAGGAATTTATTTCCTTGTCTCCCAACCTCCCCTACTTCTCCGCTGAAGAGCCTGGGTGCCCCCGGCTGCGCTGGTCCCACTTGTCCCGTTTCCGCGCTGGGAGAGTCGTGGGGACACCAAAGGCGTCGGGAGGGGTACGGTCACCTCATTGCTTCTTCCTAAGGGAGGTCGTGAAATCCAGGGCTTCAGGGCCGACAGGGTATGACAAAACGAATTCACCTGTAAAATGGGTTTTCCTCAAAAAATAAAGTAAAATGAAATTAAATAAAATTTAAAAAATAAAATAAAATAAAATAAAATAAAATAAAACAAAACAAAACAAAACAAAACAAAACAAAACAAATCATTGAATGCTTTAGGTTGAAAGGGAGCCTAAACATCATCTAGTTCCAACGTCCCTGTCATGGCCAGGGTCACCTCCCACTAGATCCGGTTGCTAAAACAAAATAAATTAAAATAATAAATTTCTTTCCTCTTCCCCAGATCATTCTCAGGAGTGGAAATGGGCGCCAGGGGCAGCCCCCCGAGTCGCCGGTGCCGCTGGAGGGGCGAGGGGGAGCCGAGGGCCATTCGCGGCCGGTTAGGGGTCCGGACTGTCGGGGACGGCTTCGGGAGCGCTCCTACACTTCCACCCCGACGGCAGCTCCACATCTGGAGACGCAGCCATGGGGACCCCCAGCTCTGACCCCGAGAATGGTCGGGGGCTGGCCCCGGGCCCGGAGACGATTTTGCAGGGACTGTGGGACCTGCGCCTCCCGTGCAAGTCGGGCCCGATCGACGGGGCGGACACAGACACAGACACGGGTGGCCTTCCCCTTCCCTGGAAGCGGCCGGGGCGGGTTTGGGGCTGGGCTGAGCATCAGCCTGCAGTCGTGGGGTTGTGGGTGGGGGGCTCTGCGATGCCCTTCTCCCCCCGGCCGGCCCCTCCTGACTGCCTCGGTGGTTTCCCACCCTTTCCCTCCCTCCCTTCCCGGCCGGTACCGCAGCCTCTTCCGTCTCCTTAAATTAACCCACAAAGGCGATCTCTCTCCCAGAAGTAGGGCACAGGAAAGTTTTGGGCGGGGGAGCCGGAAAATTTTTGTCTTTGACTGCAAGACATCAAAAAGCCCCTTCATTATGAACAGCCCAGTTCCTATCGGGGTCGGGCGACCGGCTTTGTCGCCGGGATTCGTCCCTCTGCGCACCCCTTTCCCCCCAGCCTGGCACCCAGGGGCCAAGGGGGAGAAATCCGGAGGTATCCCCCCGCCCTCCCCACGCCGCAGAGATGCTTCTCCGTCTCACCCCCTGCCCCCCGCACTCCCCAGCGGGGAAAAGCAGCACCCCTCGCCCGGGCTCCCTCCGCCCCGTCCCGGCTCGGGTCCCGGCGGCTCTGCGGGCAGGAGAAGGCAAAGCAGGGGTGAGGAATAAACCCTTTTCCTCCAGAGAAATGCAATGTCTGAAGAGCTACACGTCTGGATATTTTTTGTTTCCCCTCAGCTAACACGAGGGGGTTTCCCCTCAGCTCCCACGGGGTGGGAGCCACCCAGGGCTTCCTGTCCCCCTGGGACGCCGGGACCCCAGGACAGGCCTGTCCCTGTAGCATTTGCTCTCTCTTTCCTTTGGTGAACGCTGAAGGTTAACCATAATTTTGATGAAAACTCTTCGATTAAATTATCTTCTTGCCTTAAAATTGTATGCACTGAAAATTGGTAAATCCGCCATTTTAGTACTGAAGAATTTTACTTTTTTTCCCAAATAAAGACTAACGAAAAGCTCAAGCGTCACCACGTTGTTGGTCTGTCTAATGATGCAAAGGCAGGAGAATATGTGCTTTCTCCTCAGTGCTGCAAGATACAGACCCCACAGTCGAAGAAATTCGGGGGAAACTTGATGGAGGAGGCAACGCTGGATGTGGAGACCCTCACGAAGGTTGAGCATCATCCTTCTCTTTGCAACGGCAGGGCAGGAGAGAGGAACCACAACTTTTCTCCATTATCACCTGGCAAACAAAGGGTAGAAAGAGCGATCGTGTTTCTCAGAGGTTAAACATCCCCATAAAGAACTTAAAGACGCTTTACAACCCTCACAGGAACCAAGGCTGGGCAATAAAGAGGACGGGGCTCTGCCTGGCTACCCTTCGCCTCCTCAAACCTCCAGGAAACTGCTTAATAACTGAACAGGGATCTGCTGTGCGTGCGGGTCTTGATTTGCCTATCGTCCATATATATAAAAATATAATTTGGGAATAAACAAGCAATCCAAATGACATTTCGTTTGGGGAAATAACAGTGGCTGGTTACGATGACATTATAAACTGTGCTGAGCGCTTCTCATTGCATTTTTCTGCGACTTTAAAGCTCACCAAGCCCAGATTTATGTCTGGTTCACACGTGAAAGAAAGACAATCGCTAGAGCCTACTAATTCATTTATTTCTTTTGACTTCGCTAGATTTTGCTTACGTTAAAAACATATATTCAAGTCAAATAGAACACGAAATATAAGCGATCTAGAAATCTCTTTGTCTCTCTCAAGGTTAAAAGATAAAGACTTGAAATACGCTGTTTGGACCTTGTAATGAAAATAAACTAGATTTTTCTGTTCAAACACAATAAATATTTGTAACAAACAGTATGAACCGAGTGTAATAAACTAGGTATAATGGTGAAACAGTTTAAGGAAAAAATAAGAGTTCGTTTGACGAAAGATTTGATCATATACAGACGGAGAGGGTATGACTGGAGGAGTCTGTTGTCGCATTTTAAGTTAATAGCCTAATTTTGACAAGTGTCAGTACTTACAGACCCAAGGACAAAACGGGAGGAGAAAAAAAATGCAGTTTCATCGTTTCATCACGAGGAAAAGAGCATTCCAGTGTGAGGAACGGCTAGGTAATGGATAGGTTTAAAAATGTGCCTGAAGATGGTGCTGTTTAGATGGCAGTAGTAAGGTCTCCGACATCTGCAGTAAAATGCTATATCATGAAAAAAAAAAAAAATTGCTCACCCAAATCTGTGTAACAGTCAATTGCTCCAGCTCTAGTTCCAAAATCTACACAGTGGAGATGCACTGAGAAAAGGCTTAACGAGCAACTTAATTTTTGGAATAATTTCATTGTGATGAAACCGTTTCTGATAAGGTGAATCAGAGCCTACGAGCAGATCTCACCCCCCCACTTCAGGCTGGCTGCAGCCCTTCTGCTCGCCCTCCTGACACCCCACCATGAGCACAGCCTTCATAAACTTGCATCTGTGCATCGAGCGCCCCAAGGAAAAGAGAAGTCGAAGGGAAATACTCACGGCTGATTTTTTTTTTTTTTTATTCAACAGATGGTGAAGGAATTTAAAGTGGAATTTCCCACTACATACAAGCTTTAATGTTATTAAGCTTGATTTTAATGTGAATGCAAAGTGATCTGCTATAGTTTATGACAGTCAATTCTACTCTCTTGGCCAGGCTGGGAACCAGATTTTCTTCTGATGGTTTTCATAAGGTAATTTTTTAAAAGGGCACCAGGAACTGGACTAGTAGATTCAAAATGAAATGCACTGGCATAGGTAAAACACTTCCCTGCAATTAGCAGTAAATAATCTGAGGGGAAAGCTAACTTTTTGTCAAAATACAGTTCTTGCTGAATTTATGTTTTCTCCTAAATTGCGCAACGTTTTTTGACACCATATGCCAATCTGGGAATCTCAAGCGGAGTAATTAGCTTTGAGTTTTTTGGAACGCTTCATGAGGCCTGGATTAATCCCAACTGTATTATCTGGTGTCAGTTACTGTAAGTTGGAGACGCAGCACACCCAGTTACCAGCCAGCGAATTGTGCAATGATGACCATATGCTCTATGCTATTTTGTGTCTTTCATATATATATTTTTTTTTTTCCTACCTAGAACTTGTGCCATGTTTGCTCCTGATACAAAGCAAAACTTGCTACATTTTGCATAAAGAGGATGTCTCCCAAATGGCGTGCTTTAGGTCAACCCCCTGCTGAGGCATTGTACCGAAATTCATGTTGCTTCTTAGAACTTTAAAATTTACTTCCTCCTGAGAAAAATATTACCCCAGCACTATCTAATGACCATCCCTAAGACTTTAACGGCTTGTAGGGTCACAGTCTTGAATGGTAGTGCAACCTTGGCAGGGATTAAGGCATAGGAAGCCCTTCCCACAGTCTGTTGCCATCTCCTGTGCTCCCTCCCTGTAACAGCTCTGGCTCGGCCTCTCTGATCAATGCAACTGAAGTCTTTGTCTGTGCTGTCCTGTGTGAAGAAGCCCTCAGAGCTGGGTCAGCAGCCTACGTTAGTCTTACAGTGAAATCTCCTCTTCAGAGGACTCAAGAACACCTGAGAGGTTTGTGTAGGAGCCTGCCTGTGCAGTGCATTGTCTTCTGGTAATTTTAGTGTTTAGTTTTACTTTTTCCCCAGAACTAAATTCAAGGTGGCCTTCTAAGTGTCACTAGAGGGACTGTAGACAGCTAATGCAACTGAATTGCTCTATGATGGTTGCTTGCTTTCTTGATCCACAGCAGGAGCAGGAGCCCTTACCCCAGGGAGCTTTGGGCCACAGGGCTTTCATCCAGCAGGCAGAATCAAATCCAGAGTGAACAGTTGCCTATACTTTGATTTTTAGTGTGTCCTCTGAAAAAATACAGACACCCATGATCGCATTTGTCTCATTGTCTTTGCACGTGTGAGTCAGTTGCCAAAGCAACGTGCCTACTTTCGTTTGAGCCCTATAGCATTCAAAGGTCCTACTCTGGTACCATGTGAGTCTCCCAAAGGTCCCATGTCAGACTTGAAGTCCTATGCAAATATCTTGGATGTCTTTGGGACTATCAAAGGGTATTAGTAGACACATTTAAGCAGCCTAGCTGTGTGCTGGTTCTGTACCTCAACCAGTCCCCATGGGCTCTCCCCACAGTCAGTGGAGGGTATTAGGCACTTTTAGGGCACAGTGTGTTTCATAAATATGTCCTGTGGATGAGACAGTCTGTGTACTAGGTTCATAAATTTCTGTGCAGTTAAAGGTGTCTAGGCTCATTGCAAATGGCTAAATTATAGGTGATTTCCACTCCAAATAACCCAGGTTTTGTTTTTCGGCTTCATATAGTAATGAAAATGGAAGTGATGCTGGCGGACACAGAACATCTGTGTTTCTCATTCTCCAAAGGCCTCAGAGATTCTGGTTGGAAAGGAGAAAATAGCTTTTCCAAAGAAGTCATGAGAATGCTTCCCAAGAATGTGATGATGTTAAAATGGGAAAAAAAAAGAAAAACCTAAGGAGGAACACAAGCTCATTCTTGCAAAAGAAGAACCTCACCAGGGTTGTCCATATGCCACAACTTGTTCTGTGTTGTGGTAGGGTTTCTATTTTAATCCTAAGACTGAGCACCCAGTAAGACCAAGTTCCATCAGAAAGATGGTGACCTAAATTATGCAGCAGTGAAAGGCTCAGTTTTCAGGCAGTGGTGGAACAAGGCACACTAAATATTTATTAGTCCAAGGTCAGAGGTTGTCTCAAGCAGGGTCAGAACTTGAACACAGGATTCCTCTGTACTGGGCCAATTTTCCTAGCCAAATTACTTGTCTTCATCTTGTAGGCACAGATGGGTTTGGCAATGTACCACATGGGATTTTTTTCAGCTAGATGTGAAATTTGAGGGAGGTTTTATAGAAAATTCTATTGCGTTGTTGGGCGGGTTTTTTTACTTTTTTTTTTCTTTTTCTTTTTTCTTTTTGAATAGGCAGAAAGACTGTGTGGCTCATGAAAAAATCAACACTTGCAAACACTGCTCTTTGAGTTCAGCTATTAACAGCTAAATCATTTTTAAACCAGGTCTGCTTCCTATTTTTTCCATTTCCAAGTATAAAATATGTCACTGTTTTGTCTTATGTGTTAAGATGTTAGATCCATATCTGAATAATTAAATGCAGCAGGACAATGAACAGTTTAATTAGCCTTGAGGTTTTTAGAGTATTAGCTATTAAAACTAAATAGGAAAATTGGCTTGCTCTAACCCTTTTATTTATAAATTGCAGCTTGGCAAAAGTACAGATCTAAGTTTATTATGCACTTGGATTGTGCAATACAGAACTGCTAGGAAAAATCTTAATCCATCTAGACCACAGCAATCATTTTTATTTGAGATCAGTTACATGCACCACGCTCTCGCAACATCTGCGAACATCCCGATGGGTTCTGAATTGCTGGGACATTTTTGGAGCTGTTTAAAACACCACAGACCTCACCCGTGTCTCACTTTGACTAAACCTTTAGTAAGAGAAAAGGGGAAAACGGTCGGTTTCAAGCCCGGGTCGGGGTTGAAAGCACTTTGCAGAGGTCTGGGCTTGATCCGGGGAGGGATTTTGCCTGGAGGTGGCACTGTGACAAGGACGGTTTGGTCCTCGGTTACGCTGACTCAGCGAGGTGGCATCCTGCCCTGGTATTCCAGCAACTAATACACACTGACACATCCTATCCATGGGCAAAGGTTCATAAAGATGTTCTTCTATGTCATCTTGCTTTCACTTATGTTTCACTTACATTAATGTCTGCATTTTCTTTCGTGCAAGCGAATACAGGCACACATCTCAAAAGCAGAATGCAACACCCTGATAGAGCAACCCAGTACAAGCAGAGGAAACTGCAGAGGGGGGAAAAAAAGAAAGAGAAAGATTTTAATCTCTTTCAATCATTTTACAGTCATCAGACACTTTTTTTTTTATTTTATTTACACCAAAAAAAAAATGCTAAATGCTGATTCTTGATAGCAAAATTATTCCCCCATGTTTTGCTTTGCAGGTGTATTGTTTCAAGGAAGACCAAGGAAGTCTGGCTAAATGTGTGCCTGGGAGAAACAGCAGATAAATCTGTGGAATAGAAATTAGTCAAGTCCAGAACTGAGACCAAGTAGCCTATGATCAAAAATCCCTGTCTTGAAATAGGTTGTATCCAGTCACTCGCTCAGAAAATTCCCAGCTCAGCAAAAAACACAGATTTGAATTATTTCTCTCAGATCTCGTCCAGATCCAAGCTATTCTTGACAAATGAAAGCCGTATAAACCCACATACCAGCTAATAATTTCCCCAGATTCAGACTCTGTGAAAGAGAACTTTAGGATTTTTATACTTCTTTTCTTAAACATGTTCATTATGGTGGAATTTTAAACTGTATATTTCTACACATACTTAATTTCTGCTTAATTTCTGATTATGTACAGATAATACCTTTAGGATTTATTAGTGTTTGCAAAATTGGTAGTAGTAATTTAATCTAGAATATTACTCTGAATTTAAATTAATCTAAAGAATCTATAGGTGCTTATTAGGTGCCAACAAGGCTTGCAAAGCTCTCCAAATAACACTGAGGGTTACTTAAGATCAGAGAGATCTAAGTACAACTTAAATCCTGATTAATCCTTCTCATGCCTCATGCAAACCATAGATTTGGTCCTTATGGAAAGAAGTTCAGATTTCCCAGACTCAGGTTTCTCAAGAATAACCCACTCATAAATTTCTACCTTCTAAGGCTACGGAAGCTTTTTTTGAGCCAAGTATCAGTGGATTTCAGATTATTTTTTTTTTTAAACTGGCCCCAGTATATATCAAAAGGGCAAACCTGTAACATGGGAACACTTGGAATATCAGCACACAACAGAAAGCAACAGCCCAATATCAAACTTGCTGTTGCTTGCTGTTTCTGACTCAGAATCAAAGTCTCTTCTTAATTCATTGTTGATCCCAGAGGTGCCTACAAGACTACACTTACCATTACAAAGTCCAAGGAAACATTTTATTGTTTGGTGGGTTTTTTTTTCTGCATTGAACATGAGGTTAAGATACACATAACCAAAGATAGTTAATTCAGAATAATATAATTGTTGTGCTTAATAAAACAATTAAAATTGTGCTGGAAATGAAGATTTCCAGATGAATCAATTGTTTTTTATCCCTGTGGACTAAAATAACAACAAATCTAAGCAAACACTGTGGGTTTTATCCTCAGCTGAACTTGACTTTGACTTCACTGTTCCATGGAATAATTTGGTCACAATCACACAAAATTTGCCATTTTGTATGTAAGGGAATGGCTTGCACACATCTTCGTATGGCATAGTTTTGAGGTTATATGCATACATTTTTTAAGAATAAGCAAAAGATGGAGTGATGAGTCAGGTCCTTAGTCAGCCTTTGCTGTTCTTCCCACTAAAAAGCACAAATGGCAGAAAGAGAAAGGATTATTCCAGCTAGAGAAACTAGAAGCAGCCTCAAAACAAAGAAATAAAGATGAGCTTCATTTCAATCAGCTAGCAGTTAGGTGTTTGGTTTGATGTTGATGTCCCCTTTGATGTTGATGCCCCCTACTTTGATAGTACTTGCAGTAGCGTTCATCACTGTCAAGTCAGGGTACCTCTGCAGGTGCCCCTCTTGCCCCTCCACACAGAAGAAGCCAAGATAAATCTATCAGACTAGACATCTGACTCCTGCCCCAAGTGGGGATCACAGTGCGATGGAGACATGTGCCTGCTGCTGCGGACAGCCACTTTGTCAAACACACGTGTCCTCCATCCTGACTAAACCCTGCAGAGACCTGGCGGTGTTCGGGGCTTTGGTCTGACAACCAAAACGTACCAATATGATCTCGCTCAGACAGAATATCCCGATTGTCAAATGTTCAGGAGACATGTGAAAGCAAAGGCTACGCTCAGCATCTTAGAGAGCAATTGCAAACAGATGCTGGGCATGTTTCTCCCTTGCTAAATGTAAGAGGACAGCTTCTTAGGCTTGACCAAACCTGGATGACCTGTTGGAGCTGCTAAGGGGATTGCAACCACCTCACCCTAAGCAAGGAGCAAGGTAGGGTCAGGCAAGCTCTGCAAAAGGTGGAGCTAGAGCACATAACGTTTCAGCAGCTCTGAGATATACGACAGAGTGCGTTACCTGCTGACAACTCTGGAGCAGAGGGATGCAAAAAGACCCCAAGCTCCTGCTACAGAGGGGAGCCAGAAGCCCAGAGGGCTGGCATGGTTCCAGCTACTCCCCCTCTGTTGTTTCCCCTGCTGACCTGGGCAGATAGCAAGACAGTAGATGCGAACGAGGGAAAGACTTCTCCGCTCATCTGGTTTACCTCTTTGACAAGGTAGGCATATTCCCTTCATACTTTTCATGGGGACCATCAGCTCTGTGAGGAAGCACCATTTCAGATCACCAGGAATAAGGTTCTGAAATGTCCGTCTCATGCACCTCAACAGCACAGTTGGTGCGAAGAAGAAAAGTAGATATTTGCAAAAAAGTGGCTCTGGGATGCAAGGGACGTGTCAACACCCTGACCCCAACTCGTCAGATGTTCTCCTTTACTGCACAGCAGCCTCATTCAAGTACAAGCCTTGTTTGCTTATTTATTAAGTACATATGTTTTATGGAGTCTATGATCTGCAGAAAACATTCCAGCTTTTGTACCCAAGGGCAAAATCCTTCTTTACAATCTGCACAGCTGATCTTTATGCTGATACTTTGCTCTTCCTAAGGGATTTCCGTGCGGTGAGGGAAAGAGAAATATCAGAGCTCAAATCCACCAGGTGTATCTGAAAGGAAAAGCCTGCTTTGTTGTCGTCCTCATTGCCTCTGTCAGTAAAAGGAGAAATGCAAGAAGTAAAATGCAATAGAAAAGGTGACAGCCAGTATTACTAAAATTGCAATAATAAACTCTTTTGAACTAAACCTTGTGGCTTTTTGCAATAAGATGTCAGTTCCACCAGCATTAGTAGAACTTCATAGCTCAACAAAGGAATGGAGATATTTGTCTCGTACTCAAGTTATGCATTTTCTGTGAGAAAAAACAACATTTTGGAAAAGGCATCTAAAGACATTTCCAGTCTTTAGATGTGTGTGATCTTGGATCACCCCTCTAGTTTCTCTTCCTTTTTTTTTTTTTTAAAGTGTAGTCATTTCCAATAAGGTTCATGAAGGATTTCTGCTTTTGAAGGTCCCAAACGGCTTAAATCACTCCTAGCACAAATGCACTCTCTATTGTGGAAACTGAAACCTGCCACACCATAAGGTGATCCGTATATTAGAACCAGATATCCCTTCACATCTGCATTTCCAAGCAGCAGTGTGGTATGTTTTGAGTTAGCCTACTTTTAGAGAGTGGCTCATCAGATAGAGATATAGCCATAAATACTGCTAAAGGGCTGGTGTTTGCCAGGCTCTTGCAAGGATGCTGGCGAGAGATAGGAGGACATGTGGCCAAGAAGTACTCTCCTTTGCAACACACACATCATCTACCCCAACTACCATTAACTGCACAAAATTATGACAATGACAGGGCACCTTTTCTTCCTACATCTGGAGAAACCACTGTCACTTGCCCAATGAATAATGGCATTTTTGATGCTTCAGGCTGGCCTGAAGCTGGACCCATCCTCTAGTCCTAAGAGCAAGTGGCGTGACAAGGCTTGGGTAGACAGGCTGCATGCTCTCTCACTCCCAAACAGGGTGGTCTGATACCTACCAGGAGCTTTCATGATCTTTATTATGTCTTGACATGGTCTGGGAGAGGACCTAAGCCTGTGCCATGATGCTTTTTAGCCTGACCATGCGCACTCAGCCAAGAAGGCAAAGTCATATGAAGTGTTTGAGCATGGACAAGGGAAGACCAAATCATCTGTGACACAGGAGAGAGAGTGGTCCCATCTCTCGCTGAGTATCTTCCCCTTATAAAGTGCAGATAACTGCATCTTCTCTACAGGTGCCATTCACCCATCTGCACCATGGTATGTATTGCAATCAAATGGCAAGAAAGCCTCCTCAAGACAAAACAGTTGGAAAGAGACATGGAAAGCAATTAATCTATTAAATCAGTCCAGCACAAATACACTCTCTACTCTGGAAACTGTGGAATTTTTTTTTTTTATATGACAGTTACCCTCTGAATGCATGGAAAGTATTGGCTAGATCTGCTTTGTCTTTAAGAAGAGCATAGGATGAAAAGGTTAGATACAGGTGTCACCACTTGGCTTGATTAATCCCCCCTGAGTAGATGTGGGAAGAGAATTTTGCATGAGAGGAGATAAAAGGGGCATGTGTACGTCTTCCTAAGTAGTTGGTAAGACTTACCTCTGTGACACGCAGTGACGGTGTACCTTCAGCTCTGCTTGCCCACCACTCTGGTACTCTCTCCATTTAAATCAATGCTTTAGCTTCCTCTGGGTAAAACATGGATTTAAAAAGAATGATATGGAAATTTTCCTGCAGCAAGTCTGCTTATTGCTCCAATTTCAGCTAACTGCAGTGTAGATTTTATTATTCATAGCCAGAGGCCTGTGTAAATTTCTGGGTTGACTTCTCAGGTCTTTGCAAGGGCAGAATGTACGCTGCAGTGTTCAGGTTTCATGAGAAATTACTGGGGGAACTGGCTTGCGCCATCCTAACACAACTTGGGGAGTTTGTTAAGTCGAAGGGGAATCTTATGAGAAGGAGCTGATACGGTTGGGTTTCCTGCTGAGCCCCACTGAGATCTTGGGGAAGATAGCACATCTCAGTCCCACTTGCTGAGAGAAAGCAAACAGAACCCTACCATGGAGTTCACTCAGTGTTTGACCCAGCCTTCCTACTGCTTCAGGGTTTTCTAGGACTAATCAGACTTGATAACAAAATAATTCAGAACAAGAAAGTGAATGCATTTGGGGTTTGCATGGATTTGCATTAGGATCTGAGTTCATTACAATATTAATTCTGACTAGGTCCACTCCTTTCTAAAGGCATTTCAACACTGCTTTCATGCTATGTGAAAATGTAATTTTTGTATACCATAATAAACGTATTCGTATGTATGTAACTGTATAGTTCTCCAGATATGTATCTCCACATATGCTGGAGCATTGCAAAACCATTTATAATACATTACAGAACCATTTGAAAATTATATTCATCCCCAGATTTTAATGACTCACATAAACTATAACTACTCATTCATTTTTACAAAGATTATTTCTGAACTGACTCAAAAATTAATGGCTTTACATTTATATATATATCTCATGGGTGAAAAAGGTTTTTTGTGGGAAAATATGTGTGCCCCACTCAAATATAATTTGCAAAAGTGTAATTTTCACAGGACAATGAAAAATACTTTCCTTGGTCAATGGCAGTTTTAAAGCTTGATATGCTGGCCTTGTTTATGATAAATTAATTACAAGTTGGTGGAAAGGAGATGCTTTCTGTTTTCTGTCTGTGCAGAGCTCACTTCTTATTAACATAGCTCACAAATATAGGTGAATTTTAATATAATAAAGTTCCGTGTAGTTTTCACAAGTTTATTTAAAGCTTTCCCTTAGAATACACACAGTTTAAAGAATTTTACTATCAAAGTGCAAAAGCTAGTATAACTTTTATCCCAATGTTAATGTTAGTTTGGAGCTAACTTTGATCCATGCATCAGTTTTCCCTTTACACAACTGTAAAAATACAAAGGATGTTTTGTACTGTAAGTTCTTAATACTTTCTTTGATTGAATTTGGCTCTGTCCTGGAATTAATCTAAAACTCCTGAGTCAATCAGATTTAAGAAAGTATGAGTTTTTACTAAATTCACTAAGCTCCAACTGTTTTTGAAGTTTGATCGAAGAATTCAACGTATCAACACATGGGGGAAGTTCATTACAGACCTTGACAATGCTTTAATGCTCCACTAAAATCATTCAAGAGAATAGCATTTTAATTAAATTTTGCTTCAGAATCCTCAACTTCATGTTCTGGCAGAAAATCTTCAAACTGTAGGAACATACAAACTAGATACAAAGTTTACCTTGTTAATTAAAAAATAGTTTGATTTTCTTATCATGGATAACAGAAAAATTAAATGTTAAATGTTATTTCAAAATGTAAATAGTCATATTCTGTTGTGACAGTGCAATTTTTTTCCCTAGACTTTTTGTTTTAGGTAAAATCAAGAGTTGTGAGCAGTGTTTCATGTCAGGAGACCTTCATTTTCTGAGGGAAGATAATTTTAAAAGCCTTACAGCTAATAGGTTAATATTCAATAGCTCTGAAAAGTCTTTTTTTTTTTTTTTTTTTTTTACTGTGTCTCTGTATTTTCCAACTTGATTGTTAACAGAACAAAATATCCATGGTTAGGTCTGGTAAGGATCTCTTTCCATAATGCTCTTTTGTCTGTATAACAATAATAAAAGCTTTATTGGCACCTATTTCACATGACCTCCATAATTCTCCTGTGGCTGACCCTAACCAGTACCAGTAAAATCATGCATTCTCTCACTGTACATACCAAAAAAAAAAAAAAAAAAAAAAAAAAAAAAATTCATGTTAAAATTGTGTAAGGAAATCAATGCCAAAGACCTTTCTGGAAAAGTCACTCTAAACTACAGTAGAGTGACTACAGTCACTCTAAACTACACTAAAGGGACTGTATGATAAATATAGCTGATGTATAGCTATAGTTCATTTCAGCAGGGACTACCTTTTTTAAAAGACATCATATAATTTGCTTATGATTCATTTTTCCCCTCTCTCCTCGTGCCCAGTCAGACAATGCATAACTATTTCTGAAAGGCCTCTGTAATTTTAACATATGGAAATAAATATTCCCCCAAATCATTCTCGAAGTGT
Organism: Scolopax mira; assembly: GCA_004320125.1. Lineage (NCBI taxonomy): Eukaryota > Metazoa > Chordata > Aves > Charadriiformes > Scolopacidae > Scolopax > Scolopax mira. Next base: position 346,457 of record BJBW01000455.1, on the reverse strand, counting down.
TTTCTTCGTTGATACATTTACGTACCCAAGGATATTTCCCAGCTTGATAATTTAACACGGGTTAAAATACCCCTCACTTAGCAAGGAAGCAGCATTTAAGCGATGCAATTCACGCTCCCAATTGTATGACATCTATAGCGAGCAATAAATAGGCATCACGGACAGTCAGGACATGCTACGGGCTGGAAGTTTCCATCCAAGGCACTTAGTGATTATCTGTGAATAATGAATACATTCGTGGGAGTCAGCATGGGTTGTGCGGCGTCCTTGAAAGGGGAAAAGTTCTCTGCCGGTATCACTGGTGATGGAGAATTCAGTAAGGTTGCGTTTATAGAGATAATCTACTGGGGAAAACAAACAAACAAACAAGCAAGCAAGCAAGCAAACAAACAAACAAACCCACTTCCTCGTAATTTTAATCTTCTCTCTTTTCTCAACTTCGACGACCCCTTAAAATTTACCGCAAAGTCAGAAAGGAATTTCACAAAGTATTGCTGCATTTAAGTGCTATTTAACCCACGTTTGAAGGGTTTTAGGGTTTTCTACCTGCAGGGAAAGATAAAAGAGGTTCCTACTGCCGTGTTGTCCTTGTCCTTTTCGGGTTCCCCGCCGGAAAGACCAGCCAAAATGGGGTATCCCTGTGAGATGCGCACAGGACACTCATCCAGGCCGGGGGAGGAGGGCAAAGGAGGGCTGTCCGGGGCACCCGTCTGAAACGACCCCTCCGTTTGTCCCGGCAAGGCCCAGCGGGACGTGAGACACCCCCACCCCAACACACCCCCGAGTCCTGCTCCGCATTCGCCACTCTTTGCGAGCGGCGGAGCCGGAGCAGAGACCTGGTGGACTCCACGCAGGGATGAGAGGTGCCCCGGCGGGAGCGCTTTGGACGGCTCCCCCGGGACCCCCTTCCCCCAGCACTCACTGGCGGGAGGAGGAGGGAGGAAGAAGATATTACACAGAGCTTTAGAGGTGATGCAATTCTGTTTTTGTTCAGTTTTTTTTTTTTTAATAGTTATTTAAAGTAGTTATACTCAAACGTTCCTACCATCACCTCTGCTCCTCTAAAGGAGCGTTGGACCCGAAAAACGCTACTTCCGAGCATTTCGATGGCATTTGTATTTTGGAGGCTCTCGACAATTTACTGAAGATGCGAACACAGCCTTACAGCCTTTATTTGTTCTTTTTTTTTTTTTTTTTTAGCTACACAGAACCTTGTTGAAAAACTTTATTTAAAAAAAATTGTCTAACTATAGACATACATCCATATCTCTCGATATATCAATCAGAGGCAGATGTTGGCCGCGAATTTTCCTTACCCGCAGCGCTGCCGTCTGATTTGTGAGGAGGGTGACAGGAACTGAGCGATCTACTCACCGTGGAGAAGGGAGATATGATTCCTCTCCCCAGAAAGCCATCTCTGCCCGCAGCGCTGCGGGGGGGGGGGGGGGGGTGAGGGATGCTGAACGCCTCCTGCAAAGATCCGAGCTCCAAAAGCACCGCGGGCCCTTAAAAGCAGAGAGGAGCAGAGGTTAGATAGCGAGCGCTAAAGCCTGTCTTGCATTTCATTTCTATTTTACGACACATCGAGGCGGTGCTGGTGGGGGGAGAGCAAGGGGAGACATCAAACACCAGCGGGGTAATTGCATTCACATTGCCGGCAGGCCCGCTGCAAAACCCTGCGGGAGGAGTCGGGGGCAGCCACGGGAGCGGCCGGCCCGGCATCCCCGTGGCTCGCTGGGGGCACTTGTCACACTCACATTCGCGTTGTCGGCCCCCAAAATAGCCCTCCGTCTGCCGGTTTCCGCACCCTCCCGGCCCCTCTGCGTGGAAGCCGGCCGTGCTTCGCACCCGCGGCCAGCAAACCCTGCCAAAGGCTCAAGAGCCGTCGGAGATGGCGACAGGGGACAAATCCCACGGACACCGCACGCCAGGGACCGGCAGGGACTGGGAGCCAGGACGGGACTGCTCAGCAGGAGGCCACGGCCGCAGCCGTCCCGCACCTCCCGGAGTTGCCCCGGCTCTGGGGGTCTCCAAAGACTTGGAGAAAAACATGTACCTGGGAAAGAAACGGAGCTATGGATGGAAAAAAATAAGGGGCCCGCCACCCAAAATCTAACTCTTGTCTCAAAGTCCCCGAAAGTCGTTACGGCGGGGCCCAGGATGTCTTTCTGACATTAAACTACGAAAATAAGTTCACTGGCAGCTTTTCCTGCTGGGAGGCTGCAGGGAGACATCCAGCAAACACACGCCCTTTTTCTCCTCACCATCATAATAAGCACCAAGGGTATTATTACACATAAAGTGTTAAGCAGTCGGGTCACTATAGCGATGTGAAAGGTGCGTAAACACAGCTCTGAAAATACCTCCTGCACACGGACACGTATGTACAAGCGTTGAAACGGCAGGTACAGGGCTCCTTCATCCTTCTTTTAAGTTTCGGGAGTGTGTCTGAATACACCCGGCTGGTCAGAAACACAGCTCAGCATTCTTGCACACCAGACAGTTGTGCAATAATGTGTTAAATAAAAAAAAAAGGGGGGGGGGGAGGAGAAAGCAAGAGCAAATTTACTGTTATTGATTATATTATACTATTTCTAACGGCAAAACAAATATTAGATAAGTTGCGTGACCACCCTGTAGGGACACTTTATAAAATATGGATATGGGGCACACGCGTGTCTTTTACACATTGTTTATAAAATGTATAGAAGTAACCCGTTTTTCTCTTTATTCCGGAAAGCAGACATAAATTTTCTGAGTCTGCCCAGCCAAACAGAGCTGACGGTTTATGGAGGCTTCAGGCTTATTAGTCAAACCCGCATTTCCTCTCCAGCATCACGCAGCAAAGCAGTGGTGTCTAAAATCCTCATTCCCGCGCAACAAGTGACCGATGCCCTTTCTCAGGGTTTACAGTTCCCCAGACCGCTCTCGATTCTCTGCCCAAATAAGCCAGAAAGCCGAACGTGTCCTTGTATTTTCCCTGCTTTTCCAGAGTCCCATTTCAGAGCTCTGGCTGCTTTGCATCTTTCTGGAGTGTTTGGAAGTGGAATTGTTCCTCTTCTTTCTTTCTTGGTTTTAATATATTTTTTTTTCCTGAAATAGGCCCTGCCCTGACCTGAAAGGTCCCCACGGACACTTCGTGAAAGGGAGTGGGACCTCCCGGTGCGGTGTCCGCACCCGGCCTCGCCGGACCCTCCCGCCGGGCAGCAACCGGTGCCCCCCAGCTCAAAAGGAGGAGGAGGGGGGGGGGAGGCGGGTCTTGGGAATGGGGTGCTTGTCCAAGAGTACCCCAAAGGGGAACACGTAGGAAGGAGGAGAAGGGAGCTGACCCGCACGTGAACATCTCAAGGGCATCCATGTACTCACCCAAACCTCCGCGGGTCTCCGCCGCCCACTCTGCATCGGCTCGTCCCTCTCCGCCCCTGACCCGCCGGGTCCCAGAGAAGAAGGGGACAGATAACTCCCCCTGCCCCGCCGCCCTGCAGCGGGGGAGAGTTTTTTTGGGGGGGGGGGGGGGGAAGCTGCGCTGGGGCCCCATGTTTTACAACTTTCCATGAAGTAGCTTTACAGCAGGAATAATAATACTAAAAAAAAAAAAAAAATAGAAAGAAAAAAAAACCCCAAAAGCCGGGCTGCGGAGCTGCACCGCCCGGAGCCGTGGGCTGCGTGATGGAGATGCCCAGACTCGGGGCGCCCTGGGCGGGGGCGGACGGTCCCTCCAAGCAAACTAGGTGGAGGTGATATGTATATGTAAAATAAATATCCCTAGGTATGTATAGGCACATATACATAAGAAAAGGTTAAGTGCTGCCACCCGGGCCTCGGGAGACCCTGTAGACAATGGTCCCCCCTGCACCGGGCACCCTCCTCTCCACCGGCGGGACAGTCCGCGGCCGCGGACACTGATTGCCCACGGGGGGATGCGTCCCTCCTCTCCCCCCCCCCTTTCCCTCTTCCCCGGTTCAAGTGCCCCAACCCGGGGGCTGCGGGCGGGGGGCGACCTCACCGCTCCGCCGGCGGCGGTGGCTGCGGGGCCCGCGGGCGCGGTGAGGGCTCTGCGGGCGGCGGAGGGCGCATCTCCTCCCTCCATCGCCACCGCCGCCGACATGAAAGCGCTCGGTGGGGGGTGGGGGGTGGGAGGGAGAGTTGATTATTATTAATGATATTAATATAACTGCGATGTCGGCTGCGGGGATTGGGTGGCTGGCCTGCCCGCTGAGCCCGCTGCAGCCAATGGGAGAGCGGGGACGTGAAGCGGCCAACCCCCCCCCCCCCCTCCTCCGGGATGCGGCCCGTGTGGCGGGGCCGGCGCTGCCGCTCCCCCCGCGCCGGGATTTGCTCCCTAATTGACCTAAATAAGGAGCTCGTGAGTGGCAGCCCCGGGGCGGTGCAACGCACAGGCACATCCCGCACTGCACACACGCACACACACACACGCACCCGCACACGCACGCCCAGACACCGGCAGCGCCCGGCCCCGCCGCGCTACGCGCCCTGCGCTTCCCCCGCGGAAATCCCATTTGCCGCCGCGCTCCTCCAATCGCAGGATTCCCCCTCTCGTGTCCGCCGTTTAACTCGCATGACATTTTTATTTCGGTATTATCGTTTTCGCGCAGAATCTGGCGCCTCCGATGGGTTGTCGGCTGGCTTTTTTTTTTTTTTTTTTTTTTTTTTTTTCTCCTCTCCTTCCCCGTTCCCTTCCCCTCCTCCCCCTCCCCCCTCCCCTCCTAGCTTGCAGGAAATGATGGCAAACCGCGATCTGAAATGATTACTCCGGAAAAAAACCCTTTTATACCAGGAGAGCATCCACAGGGCTAGGCAGAGGCAGGCGGCGGCCGCGGGGCAGCGGGGAACCGAGGAGCCGGGACCCCCCCCTCCCGCCTCCCGGCAGCTCTCTCCAAGGATGCCGGACGAAGCCACGGAAAACGCCGGCTCCACCTCCGCCCGCGTCTCGTCCTTCTTCATCGAGGACCTGCTGGGCACCGAGGGCACGGCGGGCGGCGGGGCGCGGCGGGCGGCGGGCGGAGGCGGCCGCGGGGCTCCGCGCTGCGGGCCGCGCTCCCCGCTGCGCCTCGGCGCCCCGGGCTGTCCCCTCCGCGACGCCGCCGTCGGCTGGTACCGCCGAGCCCACGCCGCTTTCCTGGGCTGCGCCAGCCCCGACAGTAAGTCGCCTTTCCCTGTCCCTTATCGCCGGGCCCGGATGGGGGAGCGTCTCTGCTCCCGCCGCGGGGGGGGAGTGGGGGGGGGGGCGCTCGGTCCCGCCGCGGCCCCCGGGGGGCAGGCGCGGAGGGCGATGCGCGGAGGGCCCCCCGCAAGCCCTCTCCCTGCCTCCCCGTTTTCAGCCGCCCAGGGCAAATCTCCGGAAACGCTGGCGGGTTGTCAGGCACCTGGAGCCTCCGCCCCGCCGCCCGAAATGTAAACAGTCGGGGTTGTTGGCTTGCTCGGGCAGTTCTTTCTTCCTTTTTTAATTTTTTTTTAATAATTTTTCCCCATCCCTTTTTCTTTCTTCCTTTCTTCTCTTGTTTTAAGAAACATGACTGGGGTTTGATTGTTTTTATTGTTTTTTGTTGGTTTGGGGTTTTGTGGGGTCTTTTTTTTGTGTGTACGTGTGTGGGTTTTTTTTTGTTGTTTGGTTGGGTTTTTGATGGGTTTTTTGTTTGTTTTTTTGACGCCCCAGCAAGGCGGAAAGCTGGGAGCACCGACCCTAGCAGCGCAGCGGATATTTTGGTAGTCTGACAAACCGGGGAGCAGCTGGGCTCCGTCCCCTGCGCCCAGGCCGCCCCTTCCCGCAGAGCCGACCCCGCCGCTCGCCTCCTCCCGCAGCCCGCCGGAGGCGGGCAGCGGCCTGGCACAGCGGGAACCCCGCTGGAAAGGGCGCTGGAGGAAAAGCCTGGGTGTTTAAGGGCAGAAATTTAACATCTGAAAAAGTTTATGGGATGCCATCAATGGTTATTTTTATCGTGATAGAAAAACTATTGTCCTTCGGCGCAATCTCTTTGATCCCGCACGAGCCTGTAGAGTTCGCACAATTGCTCAGTAAGGAAAAGAGGCGTGATTTATAAAAACTCTTTAGTTTTTCTTTACAGTGATGGGTTCATTAATATTTTTAATTTCTTTCGAAAGTACATCTAAAACCAGAAAACGACTCGAGAAAAAACTGCCCTGTGTTCTCCCTTTTTTTTTTTATTTTATTTTTTTCCTCTGGTCTATAAAGAGTAGGAAATATTTTTCCCCCCTTTAAAATTGCAAATAGAAAGCTCAATGTTGGAAACTTCACGGAGACAAGCTGGGAGGCGATATCCCGGTATCAGACTAGATGACCCGGTCCTTTTGGTTTATTAAGTTCAGGATAACGTGAAGAGAAAATAGTTCTTTCGTACCTCCCTCTATATACGCACACGCACTATCTGCTTACCCCCTTTACACGCACTACTGTACTTACCCCCTTATACTTACACATGTGCTTTGAAGTATATATGTACGTATATGTGTAAATATATTGGTGTATATATGTGTGCAAACGTGTGCGTATAAATTAGAGTCCACGTGTATTCATATGTGTACACCCATACATGAAAAAAAATTATATATATCTGTATGTATATACCGTGTACATCGGTATGTGTGCCAAACATACATTTAAAAGTATACAGATGTTTTATATATACGCGTGTGTGCGTTTGTTTACGTGTCTATGCTTAGATGTGTATGCGCACACGCACGATAGATGGTATATGTTTACATGCATGAAGTATGATTTATGCCCTGCTGTATAAGTACGCGTGTGCGTATGTATATACTCACAGACATTGAGGGGTTTATCACAAGAGACAGAGACACCCGTAGATAGAGCTCTTTGCCCGGGCTCCTCGCCCGTGGGGCCACCGTGACTCCCCTCCCGGGGAGCGGGGCGAGGGGCAGGCGCTCCCTCGGGCTCCGCGGGCGGCTGGGCGAGGACCCTCGGGTGTGTCCCCTCCTCGCCCCGCTCCCCGGAGCGGCTGCCCCATCTCCCAGCCCCTCTGCCTCTCTCCGCAGCCAGCGACCGGGACTCGCCCGAGCTGCCCGAGGAGCCGGCGGAGCGGGCGGGCGGCGGCGGGCGGGCGGCGACGCGGGGCCCGGCGGGCGGGCGGCCGGGACCGGGCGGCCGGGAGGAAGAGGAGGAGCGCGGCGAGGAGCCGGGAGAGCCGGAGCAACGCGCCGCCGGCCGCAAGAAGAAGACGCGCACGGTGTTCAGCCGCAGCCAGGTCTTCCAGCTGGAGTCCACCTTCGACGTGAAGCGTTACCTGAGCAGCTCGGAGCGGGCCGGGCTGGCGGCCTCGCTGCACCTCACCGAGACCCAGGTGAAGATCTGGTTCCAGAACCGCCGCAACAAGTGGAAGCGGCAGCTGGCCGCCGACCTGGAGGCGGCCAACCTCTCCCACGCCGCCCAAAGGATAGTGCGGGTCCCCATTTTGTACCACGAGAACTCGCCGGCCAGCGCCTTGGGCTTCACCTTGCCCCACATGTCGCCCCCCTTGGTGGGCTTCTCCGGCGGCGTCAGCTACCCCTTGGGCACCTTCCCCGCCGCCTCCCTTCCTTTCCTCCGGTCGCAGATGACGGGACTCGTCTGAGCGCTCACCTGTGCCGGGATCGCGGCACCCTCGCCCCCCTCCCCCGGCTTCCAGCTCCACCCCCCTTTCTCCCCGGACTTTTCATTTCCGACTTCAAACGTTTCTCGATTTTCTGCTTTTTGATTATTTTTTTTTAATTTTAATTTTTTGTTTTTAAACGTGCAATAAACTTACTTTTGGGGTTAACTCGGAGCGACGCGCAGCAGCCGGAGGGAACCGCAAGGACGAGGACTCCAGCCATGAGCCGGGAGCGGGTCGGCGGGGGTCCCCCCGCCGCGCATCCAAAGAAAATGCAGCCCCATGGCAGCGGCCGAGCCCCCCACCGCCGCCTCGGCCCCGGGGTGACACGGACCGTCGTTTTCCAGGGGGCAACAGCACCCCAGACCCTTCCCCCTCCCTTCCCTCCGCGGAGCTGCCGAGAGTGAGACGAATGTATGCAGGGGGGCAGAGCCGGAGGGTGCTTCCCGGCCCCGCTGCCCCCTCCCCACGGACGGCGAAGCCTCGGGGTCCCCGACCCCGCGGCCGAGGGACCTTCCCCGGGTCCTCCGTTGCCCCAGAGTTCCTGCCGGGGAAATCCTTCATTTTCCCCGCCGCTTTCCGCGCAGAGCGGGGGGCCCTGCGGATCCCCGCCTCCAGCAGCTCCTCCAGGGCCCTTTGTTTTAGCCACTTAATTCGTACAGATCCCCCCCCCTCCCCCCTCCTCCATTGTTACTCTCATTTTCATACGATCGGTACCCAAGCATGTGCTGATGCCCCCTGGTCCTTCTCTACGCTGGCTTTTTGATTTGAAATAACTTGAAGGCAAATTGTTGGAATGAATATTCGCCCCACGGAAGTCCGAGCTGCGAGGATTTGGTTTCTTTGTTTTCGTTTTATTTCCCTGACAAACTATCGGCTAAAACATACGGTTAGATTTATATATATATATACACACACACATATAATTCAACATTCTGTATTTTACCAGTGGGTTTGCCACTTATTTCTGTCTCCTGAGGAGGCTGAGGAAAAAGCACCTCGGCTTATCCGTCCCTTACGGGATCGGTTTGTGTAATCGATTAAAAGTTCGCACTGGCAATTAAAAAGGAAGAAAAGAAAAATAGTCAGATGGCGACAGAGTGGGGAGTTATATGGCTAGTTATGCAAGCCGACCTGTAATGTGATACTATATGAAATATTATGCATGCCAAGCTATTTTTTTTTCCTTTAATAACTGTTTTGTTTCCTCCTCTCTACCCACTGCTAAAATGAATAGCGGGTCCATCATTGTTTCAAAAGGTTTTCATTTCTTTTTCCGAATACTAAGGGGGGAAGGACCTTATAAAACTCAGCCTTGATGGAAGGTCAAGCTTTAATCGTACGTTTTAGGGCTCAATCGGATGTAACTGAACCGACCAGATCGGGGCACGCCGTGTCCCCTCGGGGAAAGCCAGGTCCTGGATCTGTTGGGGTTCGTGCCTGCCGACCAGTTCCCAGTGAAGGAAGAGCGATCTAATTTTTATTATTTCCTACACTTTGCATTATATTTGGAGCAATCACACGATTTCTTGTTATGAAATCGATCGCCGAGATACGGCAGAAACCTGAGAAGAAGGGTCAGGGCCGGATTATAACCTCTACAGAGGTTTTTTTTTGTTTGTTTGTTTGCCTTTTACTTTTTTTTTTTTTTTTTTTTTTTTCATGCTTTGGCCTGAAACATGGCTCTGGGCATCAGCCTGCACAGTTGAAGTCAGGATGCGGAAAGCCTCAAAATCACTCGAGAATGAATATATATATATATATATATATATTCCGAGTTCCTGAGAACCTTGCTGACTTGCAGGGATGCTCGGTTCGACTTGAACCCCGTTCCTGGAAGCTGGGGTTTTTTTGTGTTTTTGTTGGTTGGTTTGGTTTTTTTTCAAACTACTCTGAAATCCCTCGTCTCTCTCCGAGTGGTCTTCGCCAGCTGTTTTCTTTGCATATCCGTCAAACACCCCAATTTGGGGCGAAAACTCTAAAGCCTCGTCCCCGAGCAGTGTAAGAAGGACTGGGATGCGTCGGGGTTGGGGGTGCCGGTGCCCGGACGGGACCCGCCGGCCGCGGGGGGAGCGGCTGGGGTGGATTTCAGCCTTTTCTTGCGCAAAGGAGGTGACTTGGGGCAATGTTTCTTCCTCGGGGCGCAAACACTTGATTTGATACCCTTCAGAGCCTGGCTATCCCTGGAAGAAAGCGGCCAGACCGTTTCCCCCGCCATATCCAGCTCCCCAGATCTCCCAGTGTTACTTACTGGAATAAAATCCTGACTCACTACAGTCATATCAGAGTAGATTATAATCCAACGCGAAATTTAACACGCCTGCCACTCTCCACATGCCTTTTCTTTGGAGTAACATATGAGATTATTATACTTCTGATTCTACTAAATATTCTTTTCTTGAAGTTAAGGAACTGGCAGGGTTAAATGATCAATCGGATTTTTAAAATGTGTTTTGACATTAGTTTGTTTGTTTTTTAAAGATGTGCTGATTATATCAATAAACAGATTTTTTTTTTCATACACTGTATTTGTAAGTTATGATCATAGTAAAATATTAAAAGGTGCAAGACGTGAATTAATCTAAGAACAAAGTGCTTACTTATGCCTTATTCTGTACATGCAGGAACTGCTTTATAGTGGCTTATTAAAAGTATGTGTTGGAAGTAGGAACACATACACCTCAGGTTTCTTTACCTCGCAGCTTTTTTAATGACGCTTTTCATTGTAACTGATGGCAAGAAATTTCTGCAGGATGCAGAGAAACAGCTCGCAGAAGACATAGTCACTGACGAACGCACGCTGAGGATTTCAAAAGCAGGCAAAAAAAAAACCCCACCCAAACCCACCCCTTGAATCAAGACAGCATATTCCTCGCAGTTTTCTCCCCTGTGCATATTTTTATTAAACAAATCAAAGAGGTAAGAGTCACGCTTTTGTGCTTCTTCTGCAAACAGAATGCTATAAGAAGAATGTTGGCAGACCGTAAAGCTCGCAGTCGTTTCGCAAAGGCTGTTTGCGACATATAGAGACATACGTTGCTGCTTTATAGATCAAAGCAACCTCAGAATAGCTTTAAAATAAATCCAGTTATACTACAGCTGTAATATTATTATGCAGCATAAATCCTTGTCTGTTGACATTTATTTAATGAATGTTGCTACAACGGCTTAGCTAGATGGCACTCCAGAGGCGAGGCAAAGGAAAACCTTGCCAGACTATTCCAAAGATAACTTGTGTTTATTGGATGCTAATAAAAAAAATTAGGGGAAAGATTTTTATTTTCTTAAGCAAATCAAAGGAAAATCAAAATACTGTCTGAGCTGACCTTCTGAAGTAAATTCCTGGTGTAGCTGCCGTAAGACGTTATTATTAATTACACTTTAAATGAAAATGATCGATGGGCTGAAAAGCACCTTGTTAAATGGCTACTTTGCAAATGGTACATTGCTCACCATGGCCTATAACTTTTCTCGTAGGCACCGGTCTAAAATATTAATGCAAATCAATACTTGATAAATCTCATAGGTGCGCGCTGGCTCCACTGTTGAGCAATATATTTGGATCGATCGATTTTTATTTATTTCTTTCTTTTATATTGCATTATGTTGGAATAGTCTGTCTGCCCCTTGTGAACATCTCAGCCGGGGGGGTGCGCGCCCCCCACTCACCATCGATCGCAGGGAGACTCTCTCCAGACTTCAGCGGACTCACAGTATTTAGTGCTCTCAGCTTCAGATCCAGGCAAATTTCTTACATTTCCTGTCCCATTCCCGATGAATGTAACTTTATGGCGGATTTCTTAATGCTTCATTTAACTATTCTGAGCTTCTCTACTCTTCTTACAGATTCTACGTTTTAATTTCTATGTAGTAATGTACATGAATGTCCATTAAAAAAATTTCTGTTCTTTCTTTTCTTTTCTTTTCTTTTCTTTTCTTTTCTTTTCTTTTCTTTTCTTTTCTTTTCTTTTCTTTTCTTTTCTTTTCTTTTCTTTTCTTTTCTTTTCTTTTCTTTTTCTTTTTCCTTTTTTTTCTCCTCTCCTCTCCTCTCCTCTCCTCTCCTCTCTACTAAACAGCCGAGAATTAGTCCCTTTATTCTGAAATCCCTTCTAGGATTTTCTCGCACGCCTCTCGTATCAAGTGCAGAGGTTGCAGGCAGGCGATTTAGCTGAGGACTTTGAACTGACCTCAGAGGGAAACAATAGGTCTCGGAGAAGGGATGCTCTGTCTCGGGGTCACAGCGCAGCCAGATCCGCCTGCGCCCCGCACCTCTGGGATCAAGGAGTCGGTTTAGCGGGCCCGACTCCCCCCCCCCAAGCCTGTTTACGTGTGACACTTGTAGCTGCCTTCCTGTGGGACGCCGGGGAAAGCCTTTTTCCAGCTACTGAAACCGCTTTTTCTTCCCTCCCTCCCTGCCCGAGGCGCCCGGCGCAGGCGAGGGGTGTCCCCGCTGCCCGAACCGCTGTCTGCGGGGGGGGCGACGGGACGGGGGCGCCAGGGAAGGGGGAGACCACATCCATCACCGGCAATTTACACCCAGCTGCTGCTGAACCGCAAAATCCAGTTTATTTGCGGGACCTGCGGCGCTGGGAGAGCCAAAGCCGCCCGGTGGCTTTGAGGCACTTTTCAGGCAGCTCTCGGAGCCACCGTCCCCGGGCTGAGTCCCGGGGCAGTAGCGGGACGGCTCGGAAACCGCTCCAAGGTGCCGGTGTGACCGCAATCACCAGGGGCTTATTTGCAAGGGAACGTGAAATCCAGAAAGGGCCTATTTTACCCGCGGGGGGGAGGGGGGGTGGGTGAGGGGTAAAACAAGTCCGACTCCATAAACCAGGCAAAACCGGACTCTCTGGCGTTTCTCCGGAATCCAATCAGATTTAATTTCCATCATATTTGGATTTCGGGTAGGAGACTTTTTGTGCTCTGAGCTTAAGGGGAACTAATGATATAGGTCAGGGTGATTTCTGGTAAAATGCTTTCCCAGGTAAAACGTTTCCATTCAGCACGACGTTAGTTTTTAACACAGGAATTTATTATTCAAAGGCAAAGGCTGCCCGGAACCGGCCTCCGGGTCACGACACGGACCCAGGCGACAAGATTCCTCCCAGACAACACGCACATGAAGCGCGGGGTTGAGAAGAACCGGTGTCGGGAAATCTCTGCCTATTGTAAGGAAAATTGTTGCTTCTAAACGGAGGGATTCAGCACCTTTTTCCGACGGCCTTTCGGAGCCCGGGGAGCGAGTTGCGGTGGTGCGGAGCAGTGCTGCGGGGGACGAGATGCGCTGGGCCCCCTCCTTGGGCAGCGAGTCCCCCCCTTATCCTGGCGAAGCCCCGGGAACCCCTCCCTTGGAGAAGCCTCTGACTTTTGGCAAGGTCTCTCGCTCCGAAGCCCCGTTGGACACCGCTCTTCACACCCCCCACCCCCAGCAGTTTGGGGCCAAATGCAGGCCGGGCGGGGGGGGGGGGGGGGGGGGGGGGGGGGGGTAGGGGGAAGCCCTCTCTAGGGGCCCGAAGCCGCTCCAGGGGGGCCTCCGCCGCCTCCCCCGTGGCGACCCGGCTGCAGAACGCTCCCTCCGGGGAGGGGGTGCACCTTGCAGGATACGGTTCTACCTGTTGGTATCCGGAGCCAAAAATCTTTACTCCCCACCTGAAGATAAAAAGGACCCTAGCAGAGGGCATGAGGAGCTCGGTACGGATCTGGCTTGTAGGGTTCGCTGCAGGGGGCGGGGGGCGGAGTGGGGAGTTACCGGGACGGGTCTCCCAAGGCTCTTGGACTGTTGCGGGGGGGGTGGAGGGGGCCGCGGTGAAAAAAAAAAGGATATGTCTCCTTCTTCAGTTACCCTCTTATTTTCTGCCTTCTTCAAGTTTTCCTTTTTCTTCCAAGAAAATGTCTTCTAGGAAAACACACAGAGTCAATGCGTTTGCTTTTTAAGATGGATTTTTGCGGGGACTGCAAGGTTTGCAGGAAGAGCAGATGTGAGCACCTGGGACGTGCCTCGCTCACAGAAGGGAGGCCGGGACAGGAGCGCAGGGGGAAAGACCGACCTGACCTTGTATCCAAGTTTTACCAGCTCACACGGAATTTCTTAGTTTACCTTTTCAGCTGCTGCTTCTCATTTTGTACCACACTTCCCCGTCCCTTCCTTCGGCCTCTGTCTCTCTCTCTTTTAAGGGGACATTTCACTCCACCAGAACAACCAGCTTGTACTGGAGATTTCAAGACAAATGCAACAAGTTTAGGCATTTGGCCAATAACCGTGTTGATGGAAGACGGATATATTTATATTATTTTTTTCGCCTAGCAGAAAATGCAGTTCTCCAGTAGACGGCTGCATCAAAATCTGAGTGAATTTATAAAGGGAAACAAATTTTCATGAAAAAGAGCTGAAACTCGCTCTCTCAAGTACCAGTACGTTAAAGATTAACTCAATCCAAAGCCTTAAGATGCCCTACATAACTGGCATCACAATATTTAAGAGCCTGTCAGCGCTTCTATTGTAAACTTTTTTTTTTGTTTTAAGGACTTCTCGCGTGCCCTGAGCAGTTTTCGTGGTGGAAACCTCGACATTCGGACTAAAAAGGCCTCTTAAAAGCCGGTTGGGAGTATTTCCCAGGCTTTACACAGGGGCGCAGGGAAGGAGAGAGTTCCCGGCGACTCTAACGTGGACGGACCCCCTGCCTTGAGTAGCGGGAAGTGTTTCTAAAACGTTGCAGTGCGGGTAGGTGGTGGGGAGACGAAGTTCTCCAGATAATACAGAAACCCACCGATCCTTCCCCAAGCCCCACAACATCTCGCACAGCACAGTGGAGGGCTTCTTCATCCTCCAAAAGGCACACCTTTAGCTCTTGGAAACTAACTCTGCGGAACCGCGGAAGAAGAAGGGGAAGGATTTTGGGGTGGCCTGACACCACGTGTCTCCTGGGGAGGACAGAGGCTCCCCTTTCTCCCCAGGGGAACTCCGCATGCTCGGCCTGAGGGTTTGCAGGTGGAAGGACTACAGGGAAGGGACTCGTGAATTACTCTTCCCCAGGGCCCCCATCCCCTCACAATCTGCAGCAAATGCCCTCAGCAGACTCTCTGGGGTCGCGCCAGGTGCTGTACACACACACACGGGAGGGTTTTGACAGCTCCCCCTTTCCCCCCTGCCCTTTCCCACTGCCATCACCGCCTTCCCTCATCGCACTCCGCCCCATTCCCGTGCTCTCGTTTCCAATCCTCTCCTTCCATCCTTCTCCTTCATTCCAGAGATCTCCCTCCTGCCATCCCACCTCCTCTTTGCCTTTCCCCTGGGCTTTTTTCGGCCTGGCTCCGACTCTCCCCCTTGCAGCGAAGGGCCTGGGCAGAAGGGCAGCCTGCTCACCGCCTGCGAGGAAAGGGGGACCCCCCCTCCCACCCCCCATCCCTTCCTTCCCGCTTCCCTCCGGCTCATGCTTCTTTTCCTCCTTCTCTCCCTCTCTTCCCCGCCGTCTCGCCTTCCTCTCTGCCTCCCCTGCACCGCTCCCCCCGTCCTTTAGCTCCCTCTAGCTCCATCCCCTCCCTCCGCCGCCCCGACCCCTCCTCCTTCCCCCCTGAACCATCCTTCCCTCCGCCCCGGCTGCCGCTGCCGCCCTCCCGCCGCAGCCAGTCCTTGCGGGTCGGCGGAGCACGCCTGGGCTCGGCTCGGCTCGGCTCGGCTCGCCATGGTGCAGCTCGGGGGCGGCCGCCGAACCCCACCGCCGGCCCCGGCCGCGCCGCCGGCCTTCAGCATCGACAACATCCTGCAGCCCGGCCCCCGCCGCCCCGCCCGGGAGCAGGGCAGAGCCCGCTGCGCGCTGCCGGAGGAGGAGGAGGAGGAAGAGGGTCCTGCGGAGCAAGACCCCAGTAAAGGCTCCAGCAACTCGGGTACGGAGCCGGCAGCCCCCCTCAGGCTGGGTCGCACGTCGGGTCGAGGCCCGGCCCCCACCCAGCCGCCGGCCCCGGCCCGCAGCCCGGCCCAGGGCGGGGGTCTGCCCCGGGCCTTCCCAGCGCCGGCACCGCGCACAGGCAGACACACACTCACGCACACGCAGCTTGCACACACGCAGCCGGAGGAGGAAGCGAGGCTCCGCGGACGCGCGGGTGGAGATGCCACCGGCACACGCACACGCACCAACCTGCTTCCAGGGCCTTTTCCAGGGTGTTTTACTCCCCCCCGCCCCCGGCCTCCTTGGCTGCTTGTCCCCCGTGTCCAGGCGCCCCTGACCACTCTGCCATACGCTGGCAGAGATCGCTTTAGGTCCTTACTAGAAGCTCCTCACCCTTCTTCTCTCCTCTGGGGAGTGTTGGGGGGGAACCGTGGCCGGCTCTCGGCACCCCCTCCCCATCCTATCCCCCACCCCCAGGCCTCGGCCCCTCTCCCCAGCGCTTCCCAGGGCCGTGCGTGCATGCGGGGCGGGGGCGCGGGCGGCGGCGGCGAGGGGCTGATGCTGTGCTTTGCCGTTGCAGGCAGCGAGCCCCGCAGGCTCCGGGAGGAGGGGACGAGCCGCGGTCTCCGCCCGGGGGCCGAGGAGGGCGGCGGCGATGCGGGCTCCCCGCTGCCCGCCGAGGGGCTGCGCGGCCCCCGGCAGCCGCCACCGCGGGAGGCCGGGGGCAGCGGCGGGGAGAGCGTCCGGTCGCCGGCGGCGGGCGGCAGGAAGAAGACGCGGACCATCTTCTCCAAGAGCCAGGTCTTCCAGCTGGAGTCCACCTTCGACGTGAAGCGCTACCTGAGCAGCGCCGAGCGGGCCGGGCTGGCGGCCGCGCTGCACCTCACCGAGACCCAGGTGAAGATCTGGTTCCAGAACCGCCGCAACAAGCTCAAGAGGCAAATGTCGGCCGAACCCGAGGGCCCGGGGCCGGCGGAGTCCCCCGGGGAGCTGCCGCCCCCCGCCACCCCCGCGGCTCTCTCCTTCCCGGCCCTTTACAAGGACAGCACCCTGCTCGGCCGCTGCTTATTGCCGCTGCCCTTCCCCCTGCTCTGCCCGGGCAGCGCCATCCCCTACCTCTGCCTCCCCGGGCCGGGCAAACACTTCAGCCTGCTGGATGGGGACGTATAGCCTCCCCCCCCTCCCCGGCCTCCGACCTCCCTCTTGCCGGGGGCCGCCCTGACGTTATTTATGCCCCCGCCGTGTCGGTGGGGTGTCCGCCTTCGCCACAGACGGCGGCAGCCGCCCCCTGGCCCACGGAAGGGCCGCCCGGGCTCCCCCCCACCCCTCCTCACCCCCACGCGTGTGCGCCGACACGTTGTTAAAGCTTCAAAGGGCCTCGCTCTTGCAGCGCTTTTTTTTCTGCTCAGGGTGGAGGAGGTAACACGGAGCCACCAAAGAAACCGGGATGTGTTCTGCCTCCCTCTTTCCCAAATTATCCCGTGCCTGTGTCCCAGAGGAGCCGATGCTCTGCCTCAGCCCACGGGGACTGTGTCCCCGCGTCTGCCCCAGCGCCGTCACCGTCGTTGTACCGTGAACCGAGTCACTTTTAATACAGTTTGTCAAAAACAAAGGCCGAGATGTGCTCCCATGTCTCAGTCTTCACCTCTAATATCCCTCAGATTAACTTCTCCCCATTTTGGACATTATCAAAAATAATCTAATTTCCTCAGATCCGGTTTTTAAACTGTGGCTTCTCTGAATTCTTCCCCCATTTCCCCCCCTACACCCCCCCCCCCCCCCACGGCCCCCCCCCCCCCCCCCCCAAAAAAAAAAAAAAAAAATCCAAGCTCTCTCACAGTTTTTATGATAACTGGTTCTCAAACGCTGGCTTGTATGATGTTTTTGGTTTTTTTTTGCAGAACAAGACAATCTGTCTCACATACTTTACTTTGTGCTAACCCCGCCCCCCGAAACCTTATGGGACAATTTTATCTGCTATCCTAAAGAACTAGGGGAGGGATTTTTTTTTTTTTTCTGTTTGTTTGTTTCATAGATTTCCAAACGCTTTTATCGTCCTTTGGTTTCCAAGTTCACACGCTTTATAATCAAAGGTTGGAAATAAACCTTTTCAGAAAGCTGAAATGCATGCCTTTTCCATACAGCTACTACTAAGCAGAATCAAACGAAAGATGTACATCCATGGCTTTTATTTTTTAAAAAAATAAAGGTTAAAAACACAATCGTGGCATTACGAAATTAACCCGTGCGTGCTAAAACGGGCAACTTTTCGAGTTTCCCAGTGGGATGGAAGAGGCGACTGGTGTTTCGACTGGATAAACACGGGTTTTGTTTCTTTTCCCCACTCTTGCCCCGTTTGTCTTTCCGTGGGCAATTAACACAGATGTGTAACGAACTCCCGTGCAGATGCGTGGTCCAGCCCGGGCAGGAGGTGCTCAAAAACTCGGAGCCGCTGTTGTGATTTACTTCTCAGCCGGGCAAGCGCTGCTGGAGGGACTGTCGGCGGGTGTAACGCAGCCGCGGAGCCGGGGCCAAGGCGGTCCCCGCACCAGCCGAACTCTGGAAAGCGGCTTCAGGGGCTGTGGGAAGTTTTCTCACGGTTGCCATGATCTGGGAGCGTTGTTTGACCTCTCCTCTCGCTTTTTAATCGCTCTCGAATTAGCCTCAAGTAGCAAGAGGAGTCTCACAGGATGCCCTTGTTCTGGAGTTAAAAAAAAAAAAAAAAAAGAAAAGAAGAAAAAAAAAAGAGGAGGCTTTTGAGGCCAGTGTAATGAAGTGGACACGCTGAAGGGGACCTGCCGGGTGCACTTCACAGGCCAGGTTTCCCCAAACTGCGGGTCCCGGGAAGATGCGAGAGACGAATTAACGGTTTGGGTCACACGACCGATCCCTCTTTTCTGATCTGACTTTATAATGATAGTTAAAGAAATTAAGCTCTTAGTCCGCCTCTTACTCCGTGGATAAGACATTTGGAGACACATATAAGCGACAATGTCTTTATGCAGGAAGACGATGTGATATGGTTGGCGTGTGCCTTCTTTTTCTACATCGTAACCCCTTGGCTGTTACTTCTATTTCCCATGTCGATAGACCCTTACGTGGTTACTTCCAGGAGATCAATCAATACCGATAGAGGCAAACCCGACTTTTTCCAAATCCCTAGCAATTGAAGTTTGATCAGAGCCAGCAGCTATACACTAAGGTCCTTTTCTTTTGTTCTTTACCATAGAACTAAAATTAATTTTTAAAAAGTGCCCTTCCACATATCTGCATCCTCAGATATCTTCGTGGAGAAAGATAATTATATAAAAGGTCGTTATTAGGCAATTAATCTCCTTCACACAGCGTTTATCAAACCATTCCCAAAACATATCTAACCATTATTCTTCTCACTGTTTTATCAGTTTGCCGTCCGAATTGTTTCTGGAATTACGGAGGCAACTGAAGGAAATTACGGACCTACAACCCGGAGCGAGTTATTTTACAATAAAAACGACAGAAAGGGATCTGCGTGCCGTAGTTCCAGTCCATAGTCCGGTTTTATAACTTGCTGCCGACCAGCTCCAAAGCTACTGTCGTTAGAAGTTCGTTGCCATCGGTGAGTGCCTGAAACACTTGGGCAGCGGGAGAAAGTAAATAACCACCCCCAAATACGCCTCCTCCGTCAAAATATAGCTGCCGGTATTGAGATCATTGCCCCAAAATATTAACCAAACTGTTGCTAATCAATGCAGCACGGCCAGTGACAGGGTGGCTTTCTCTGAACAAAAACTTCACGATCTACCAGGATTCCCAGCTGAGCAGTCAATGCCGACCACGCCGAATATTACTGACATTTCTTTTAGAACTCAAAACATTTGCATTTGCAGTTATAAGCCGTCCTTTCCTGCTTCAAGAGATTGCTACTAGCTACCGTACAGCAGATTAGTATTGCCTAAGTTACTGGAATACTTTTAAAACGAAGTAAACGGCAACAAAACTAAACCAAAAAAAAAACAAACCCCACAACCCTGTAAGAGCTTTCAAATGGTTTGAGAAGAAAAAAATAACCAAAACGGAAATCCAAACAGTGTTAGAATTTATTAGTTGCTGGAACTGAGATGTGAAAATGTGCTGTTAAGATTTGACACGATGAAAAGAGATAAAGAGATAGTACAGCTGGGTAAAAAGCAAATGGAAGACAGGATGTGTTTCTGTATTGAAGGGATTCTCTCTTAAAAACTCATATATACTGCTGCGATTTTATTTATTTATTTATTCATTGAACTAGCTGGAGGCCCTACGTGTACAGGGAGATCCATTGTGTTAGGCATGACACATACATAAGGACAGCCTGCCCCAGAATACTCTGTAAATGAAGTGAAAAATGAAGACGTGTCCACTGATCCTTCCACAAGAAGGATTGTAATCAAACTCAACCTTTCTCAACAGGACAATATATTTGAAAAGTGGTTGCATACATACATGAACGCATTGCTCATGAAACAGTGCAATACAAGCACTTCAAAAAGTGGCTCATCTTTCCCTTCTCAATCTCTTCATAAAAGCCCCCTGTATCTGATTCTAAGTGCAGCAGCTCCGGGAAACTTGATTTTCATCTCACCTGTGATTTTGTAAAATTCCCTGGGATTAGGATAATCAATCACACTGCTGCAGCTGTTCTTCTTCAAGAGCATGCTGAGAATGAGAAGATCCAATTATTATTATTATTATCCAATTATTTGTGTTGGAAAGTAAGTCTTCGCACTTGTATCCTCTGTAGGAAGGTTTTGCAAAACTCCCCTACAACTGGTTTCCCTCTGGAGTCTCCTGATCAGGTTTTGTTTGGCTGTTCTCTAATTATTGTGTACCTAGACATCACTATGGACCAGCACAAGGATGTTGTGCCAGTCTTTCTTGTCAACCCCCCTGCTATTTGGACTTCTGCTCCTAATCAGGCTGGTGCAAGGAGAGAGAAGGTACCGTAGAACCTATAGAGAGAAAAGTTATTCATCATAGTCTTGCCGGGGGTTGATATGGTGTACAGAAAACTCTCTTGCTTCTTGTCCCTCACTCCTGGATTTGTTGTTTGAGGTTTTTTTTTCTTCTTCTTTTTTTTTTTTTTTTCTTCCCTGTGTTTAACCTGCAATTGTAGGTCATCTATAATTTTTTTGGAGAGGATTGAGATGATTGCATCTTTTGTATGTTCATAAGCAGAAGTAGGGCTTCATCTGCCTAGGGAAAGGCTTGTAGCTTTACCCCAAAATGTAGTAATACTTCATATTCTGCACCACAGATTTACGTTACTGAAAAGAGGCAGAGAAAGAAGAGTCTCAGCCTCACCTCCCAGGGAAGATTAATTTGAATCATTTGAATACAGGCAAGATTAATCAAATTTAAGGAAGAATTAATCATAGCATCACAGAAAAGGCACAACACTGATCCAAAACCATCCTGAACAAGAAAATATTGGTTGGAGGAAGAGATAGTAAAAAAGCTTTTTTGTGCATTTTCTGCTTTTTCCTTGAAAAGCCAGTAGTGTCTCTCCTCTGTCTCTTCATGTGAATGTGTGCAGTGGGCTCATATTGCAGGTTAAACTTGGGCTGGGCCCGATTGTCCTTTCCCTTGCAAAGGTATGATTAGAAGGCAAGGATGTGACCTCTAGAATATGTCTGACTTGGAGCTGAATTTGTCAGATCGAGTTCTTAAGATCTTTTCCTTTTAAATGAATGTGAAGTAGTAATATCCTCATAATTACGATGCAAAATAGTAACCATATTGAAAAAATGACATATGGATTTATTAGAGAGGCTTGGGAAAAGGTGGAACTCATTGCTCTGTGCATTTGCATTTCCCTTGACACTGATGTTGAACACGCTCTTGCATCATGAGTTGTGATTGCTGACCAGTTCATTTGTCACTTCAAAGAAAAGATCATAAATAAATTGCTTAAAATAAAGACGTGGAAGCCATCTATTACTAAAAATAAAGGTGACAAAGCAGTATAATATCAGGAATATTTATCCTGAGTGCTATTCTTTGTTGGAGTACCTGGAAAATGCTCTGCCCTTAAAAGCCTTGTATTTCAGAGGAATTTAACTCTAGAGAAGACAGTGTGTTATGGCATGGGAAATGGTGATTGCAATATAATCACAGCACTGAAAGGAGAATCTGCCTCTTCTCTGCTCTCAGCAAATCAATTACATTAGAACTGGTCTTGCTGTAAAACCCAACAGAGAGCAGACAACATTACCAGACATTCTGAGAAAAATGAAACGTAAAGGAATGTCCTGTGTGAAACAGCACAACATTCCCAGCTGTATCATCAAAATCAAATCATTTTGCGCAAAAAAGCAATTGAGGATATATAAGCGGAGAAAGTCTGCAAGATCATAAAGTCTGCAGTAACCTAGAAGGTACAAAGCAGGGCTGAAAGACACAGACATACTTGAAGAGGGCTCTGAAGATGGCTCTAAAAATGGTTGAATCACGGCAGCCCGTAGCAGATTTTCAAGTAAAATTTTGTACCTATCTGTGAGCCTTTTAGGACCTGGTGGACAACGGAGGCTGTGTTTACAGTCAGGTATGTGGGCAAAGGGTTGGGAGCCATATCTGGAGTCAGCGATCCAATATATCAGATACAAACCATAAGTCTACCAGGACAATGGCATGTTGTGTCAGACCAGAATTGATGGGTGGATTTGAGGACAAAAGGGGATGTCAAAGTTTTGAATAAAGACCTCATTGTGCAGATCCATGTCTGGATTTTGATTCTCCACAGTCTGCTTTGGTCACATGTATCCTTTGGTCAGAGACATCTGAGTTGGTCTGGTTGGAGGAGAAGCCATCCTAGTTTGCTCAAGCCTTTTTCATCAGATGCTTCTGATCATTATACAGGAAGAAATGACACCTTATTAAACAACAGATACTTTCCCACAGTTTCGATTTTTTTCATTATTTTCATACTCGTATTTACAGAGTTCAGAAGTATGACCTTTATAAAGGATGCACCCATATGAGAGAAAAACCTGAAAAGTTCTCCTTCAATTTCTATCTTGGATTTAAATTACTGGATCACCACAGGTCTTCTCAAGTAGGGATGACATCCTAGCAATTGATGAAGACCAACACTTGATTGAATCTAAATCAGCTTTTACCCTGGTTTTCCTCCCCAGATCTGCCAGGTTCATCTCTCCAATTCTTTCAACAGCTGTAAGGCAGCTATAAGAACCTCGGTTCAGCCTGTAGATTTTCTCCAGGAACACTTCAAAGTTTTGTTTGTGACCACCAGTGAGAAAAGTAAAGCTCAGCCAACATGACTGCTTGTGGAATGACTGGAACGACCCTAGTTCTTTCTAAGCATCACGAATGGAATATTTTACTGAAAAACAATACCTATATGCAATTTTTTTTGCAATTTTTAAAGTAACACATATTCAAATCAGAAAGGAGAATCTGACTACCACGTAGCCATAGTGTTCTCTGAGTTTCAGACCTCTAGGATATAGATATATCAATATACATATGTAAAGATTACACTCACTGTGAAACACATACTTCCTTAAGTTGCTCCTGACAGCATAAACATTCCCTATTTCTCTTTCTTGTAAGTAAGTGACAATTTTAGATCTGTTTTGCATTTAATAGCCATGAACCAATGTCTTTTATTCTTTCTTTAGGGCTGCAATGTCTACTGCATCTTTTACTGTTTGTAATTGAAGTTGGAGTGAATCCTTTGTGAGAAAAGATAAAGATCTGAACATCCATGCATGTTCTTCTATGCAAACTGAGACTGATAATACCTGAACACTGATTCCCAGTCTTTAGCTGAGTAAATAGCTGTTGCATATGTATTTTCAGATACATTTGTATGTGTTTTTAGCATATAATGGGAGACTGAAAAAGGCTAAATGGTTAAAAAAAAATATTTATAGCTGTCTCTTAAGATTTTGTATGTTTAGGATTGTTTGCAAACTTCAATCCATACTCTCTATCCTTTTGTACAACACAAGTGAACCAATCTGGAGCTGTTATGGTATATTACTGTCAATGTTTGCTTAGAGAGCCATTAATGTGAAATTATAGATGCAAAGAACTCTAATTACTCTGTAGGAAATGTTATGCGGTAGGATGTGCATGTGTTTCTAAAAGAGCCTGCAATTTGTGGATTTGTAACTAAATATCTGCATTCAATTTCCATTATTAGATAATTACTTCACATATGTGTCTGTTTCCCCAGACTCCTAGACCTGACTTTTTAATGGATAAGGAGAACAGCACTTGTTTATATATCCTTGTGTCAACAAGCTTTTTATAACCATGTGGTAAAAGTTGTCAAATTTGAATTCGGGCAAAATAGATGAAAATTTAGCAGCTAAATTAAAAAAGAAATATACTTAACATGGTGAATTTATGGATTGCATCATAAAATCTGTGAAATTGCACTTGGAAAATAAAGTTATATCTTCATATTAAGAAGCTTACAGAACTAGAATACATCAAGCAGTACTTATTTCTTCATGTTTTTTTTGATTAATGTTTCCAATAGATTCACTTTATCCTAAAAGAATAATTTGAAAATAAGTTTTCTGATTTAGAAATGCAGAATAGTTTGAAAATAGCAACTCAGATATTAAGACAAATCCCATCGATTATAACATCTCCCAATAACAGAAACTCGATCTCTCTATCGTTTCCATATACAACACATTTCTGTCTCAAAAGCAGAGAATCTCTGAGCATCGCTATCAGAAATAACAGATGGCTGATCCAGTTAGGACATCAGTGCCCTTTGCCATGTCATTGGACTCTGATCTAAATCAATGGGGAAATGTCCCTAATATGTCTACTCCTTCCTTTATTGTATAATCTTTTGCCCTGGGTCAGATGCCAGGATCAATGGATTCTCATGTTTTCTGCTGAATTAATTGACTTCATATTTTGAAAGGGGCTACTTAGGACGGTGACAGTAATAGCAGGGGACTGCACTTGATGAACTGAAAGCACCTTCCACCATAAGTCTGGCCAAGGATTACTGTAAGCAAACACCAAGAAACATTGGAAGTGAAAGCAGTTTGGGAGGAGCTCTGTGAACTTCTGAAAGGCATGCATTTTTAAACATATGGCTTCTCACTCTGAAACTATTCTTCAGCGAAGCACTATTGTCAGACTTGATTAGATTACTCTAACCCTCACAGATCTGCTTGGAAGCTGAGGAGCACATCTAGCAAACCCATGGGGTCGTGATACCAAAGTACGTCAAGTGACTTGAAAAGAGTCTCTTTGGATCAGGTCTTTTCTGAGGGAGAATCTGCTCCTCTCAATAAAAATGGTGGGAAAACCATGGCTTAGTTTACTGGAGGCAAGACCTGAGATGTGTCATACATCAGGCTCTTAGAAACAGCTACAAAAAACGAGAAGCTCTTGCATCTTGTAAGGCTGTGTGTGCTAATTTTCCACTGCTCTTTTTGCTTTCTGCTACCAGCCCCAGAGGAATACACTGTTTATATTCTCAGATTGTTTCATTTACTCAGATTATTCCAAGGTCTTTTTTTATAAACATGCAAGAAATTACAATGAAATGTCAGACTCACAAGTCAAGCATAACACTCTCCCAGTATGAATGAAAGGAAGGATTTCAGCAGACTTTGCAAGTCAAGTTCTTTTGCAGTGTCAGACAGCATCAATTTTGCAAAAATTAAAATTAACAGAATAATATATAGGTCCATGAAATGGGGTTGAACCTCATTCCTGAGTAGAATATATATGGCTTTTGGCTATATTTGAGGCTATGTACATTCCAGTTCAGTTTTTAATAAAATTAATACTTGCACCTGGCACCACTGTTTACTAGTGGCGGGGGAACAGATCTATAATTGCAATTATTCTCCTCCTGGGTGATTTAGTTCAACTCACTGCATCATGCAGGATTTTTCCCTACATTGTTTCTACTACTTATCTAATCTATTATTGAATAGTTCTGGTGATGGTGCCTCAATTACCTCCATTACCTCTCTTCCAATGCTTAACTGCTCTGTCTGATACGATTCCTTCCCGCCCCACAATGAATGGCTTGGATTGTACAACATGTAGTTTTAGGCTATATTCCTTGGTTTGATCACTTACACATTGTTTGAAACTTCTACTTTGAAGAGGTTTACAGTGTCATCAGGACTTGTGTAATCTTTTCCATCCTCAGGCTTATGAACTGGGATCCTGTCCAATCCTTCTACCATTGATGTGGCTTTCCCTTAGCCTTTTCTGAAGTATTTATTGTGTGTGTTCTGCTTTGTTTTCTTCTCAAATGCACAGACCAGAAATGCTCATAGTACAGTGAAGTAGTACCTAAACTGGTGATGTACAATCAAAACTTAAATAAGTTTACTATAACCCCTTTTCTTCATATTTCAGTGCCATAAGACAGTGTAATACAAGATGATTTTCTGTATTTTTTTTTGTTGTTCAGGGTCAGTGTTTTAATATGTTGTTTAATTTTGTCTTAGAATGAATCCTTTTATCTACCCATCTATCCACCTATCTGTCTGTCAATAGATCTATCTCACTTCCACTTCCACAATGCAATATAACCACAGTATATCGATAACACCACGTATTTTATTCACAGAAGCAGATCTATGGCTCCTACCCGTATTTTCAAGTAAGAAGCACCTCTCTCAAGAGCATTTGCCAGTGACCCAACTGCCCTACCTATTATGTCCAAGGGAAAATGGTAAAGCAGAAATAGAATTTATTATGTATTTAGCAAAGAAAAACGAGACTCATCTTGGCTGTGATCTTAAGGCTGACAAATACAAGTGTACCACACATCAGTGATGATGCCGATGGTGTGGTTAGAGACCCTCTAATGACAATACATGAATTAACTTGAAATCTCCTCCAGCTCTCTCACTGTGTGTGTGCTGGAGAACAGAATCAAGCTCGGGAGAGCCTGGATGCCACCAAATACAGACAAGCAAAACAGAAACATCTATCAGTGAAGATTTCTACGGTTACATATGTAGTCTCTATTACATCTTCATGTAATACATCCATGAGCATTTTGCCTGTGCATCTCTGTTATATGTGAACAGATGGGAATGACTGGTGGGCAGAAGGTGGAATATGAATGTGAAGGGAACATGTATATCATGAGGGCTGTCTAATCTCTAGGAAACGTGTAGTGTGGACTCAGATTTGTGAAAATTTCCTTATATCACTGCTTGAGGAGAAATGGGTTATCAAATGAGAAGCGCTTAGTGTCCTCTTACCACTGTTGTTTCTGACCAGCAGATCTAATTGTCCCTGCCAGAACTTGAGGGCACTTTAGTGCTTCAATGGTCTAATTTGGCCCTAAATAATATATCTTGCCTTGCTATGCATTTGGTAGGTAATGTTGACCCAGGGATGAAAAAATTGAAAAGGGGACAATTAAAGGAGAGGGAGAACCAGCCAAGCTGTTCGAGGTTATGTAGGTAACCTTGACAGGGTGAGGATGAGACCCCCAGGCCTACAGAAATTTGATATCCCCACAGGTGAAAGACAATCTCAATGGCCATCATAACGAGAATCTCAAAGACCATGTTTTCATTTTATTATTTCCCCTCAGACAGGAATACTGGCTGTAGATCTGGTAAGAATTTTTTCAGCAAAACATTTCTTTAATTGTAAATGTTGATTCATTTGAAATTTATCATGGGAAAGGTCTTTTTGGCTGAAATACTCAACTCTTGGGCATTCTGGAAACACTGCAAACTAATCATAATTTTTAAATGCAACATTTTCAAAATGTCAAGTGTTAACTTTGCCATTTGAAATATTTTTTTTTCCCTTTTCCTAAAAGAGGAAAGAGATTTACAGATCAACTGAATAAATCTTCAAATATCTGAAGTGGAAATTAAATATTAATCAACTAGAGAAACTGATTTTCAAATATTTGAATTTTTTTCACATTTTTCACAGATTTATTTGGACTAGGAATACTTTTAAAGGCACAATATTTGTTGGGCTGTAAAATTAATAGATTAAAAAAATCAACAAGGATTAGAGAGGAACAAAATTCATCCCTTTTTCAGTACTTTTCAGTAATGTTATCATTCAAGGCTGTGTTCAGTTCTTGGATTTAAGGCTGACTTCTTGTCATGTTAGAGGACTATCCAGCCCAAAGTCATGGTTTGGTCTCTGAAGACACCTGGATATCCACAGGTATAATCCAGACCTCCCAGCCCCATCCTGTAGCACAAGTCAATCCATACAGATTGTTCATGCAGTATTTTCAATGATAATATAGTGAAATCAATATTAATTTAAATTATATTATGGAAATACTCCATGGATTAGTTCACAAGCAAAAAGTTGAGGAGGAGTGCAATATTACATGTGCAAGTGTTACAAATGGAATCTGACACGACCAGCAAGAATTAGCTCTGAATTAGCCCAGCTTCGTGTGTTTTGACAGACTTCCATGACTGCTCTCTGGAGCATGAAATAAAAGTCTGAGGTGTGACTACAACTCTGTTAACAGTGTGCATGTTTCACTATACCTTCTTTGTCATTCCCTGAAGAGTGAGAAATCATGCCCTTTCTCCATTACTTATGCAATCTCGTTGAAGAAGTAACACACACTTGCATTTTTTATAAATAGTTGAGGAAATGCAAATTCTTGAGAACCTGGAATACAGGAACCGAACTGAACAGAAGTTGTCACACTCCTGGGAGGAGATTGAATGCAGTTTCAAAATGTTTTAAAATCTGTAAATATCTGATTCAGTAAGTTCAATTTGTAGATCCTGTGAGGACAACACATTACTGTTGGAAACCCGATTCTTTTCATAATTAAGCTCTTGGTTCTGCAAGGTCTCCAGATAGAAAAATCCTGTGGGAGTCATTCTGAGAAAAATCTTCCAGAATCAGGATCCCACTTCCCTATAAAGCAAAGTAATACGTACTAATTATATGAAAGTTACTATCAACAGTAAACTACTGACTACATCAGGAATGAAGGAAATAATTGATCCCGTAAAAAAAGTCAGAAATTCACATTTTTGATTTGCTTTCTAAGGATGGAAAGAGAATTAAAAGAAGTGGAAGGGAACAGCGTAGTTATAACATTTGGAAAATAAGAATTCAGTGACTGTTATCTGTCTGCAAAATTATCCTCTGTTTTTTGTTAGACTAAAACATCTTTAATTTACATTATAATCAATGTATTGGGTATTACTAACGGTGAGATTCTGTTTTTAAATGAATGCGATCAAAACAGGACCTTTGTACAGAAAGTGTGGAGCAGTTCAAGCTGCCTGAAAATGCATGAAAATGATACCTTTTCAGTGTAGTGGATGACCACTTATGATCAGGTACAAGGATATAAAGCTGTGATAACTTTAGTTAAGTCAACATGTCAGTTCCTGAGTTACAGACTCACAGCAGAGTCCAGAGTTGCAGAGGACCCAAACTTCATTTCTTCAGGCTTTATGAATAGACAACAGAGCTATGAACTGGATCCTGTGTAAGGAATTAAGCTTTACTGACAGCTTAGAAAATTTGTGAAAATAGTTATAGATAATTTGGTGTCTATAATGCAATCTGATTTACTGATGAACTTTTGATTTAATGTCTCTTGTGATTTGATACATCTGTCTATGTATTTTTAATATTTCTGCTGAAGGAAAGACCAATACAAAAAAATCAGACAGATGTTCATACTTATTTTCTTGTTTTACAGGCAAACAATTGATATAATCAGCCCCTAGGATCAGAGCTAAATTTTGCAGTAGAAAAAGACCTTGAAGGTAATTTCATTGTCTGGGGACTTTCTGGTGAAAGAAGAAGATAAGGTCTGACTTTGTCTTTCAACACGCTCCACCTCTTTGAAGTCCAAACTCCATAGAAAAAGAGTTAGTCTTGAGGCTTCTTTAAGTATCACTGAAGGAGAACTGTTCCTTGGTCACTTCTTGACTTAGGTCAGTAAGGGCATAAAAATGACCAACACAGGTCTTGTTCTGTACAGAACTTGTCCATGTCCAAAAATCTAATTCTGTGAAAATATGTCTGATAAGATTCCTAGCTGAACCTTTATTCATAAATCAACCAAGGAATACACATATGCATTTTCTACAATTTATCCTTATAAAAGTATTCAGTAAGTACTTACAGGAAAGAAAACCCTGCTGAGCCAGTTAATCATTACCTTGAGAGCAAAGAAAAAAGAGAGCTAAACTATAATTATAACCTTGGTGATAATGTATGTAGGAATCTTTCTTAATCCAGGCTAATCTTGTTCCATGTTCTTACCTACAATAAAAATCTGAATGATTTTTGACAAGATCCAAAGTTTTGTCAGTTGTTAAGAATTAATTGAAAAAATTGCTAGAGCACAGCAGCCATTTCAAAGGGACTGACCCAGAACCAATTAGAATTTTGTAACAATTGACCATTCACCACAAAACAGTTATCATGAGCTTTGGCCTCTGAAGTGTGGTGTTGGGGGTGGGGGAGAATCAGATTAAAGAAACTTTAATTTTTTCCCCCTTTAACTAAAATATCGTTAGTAGCAGCTTTCTCAACACAACTATCAATCAACTTATCTGGGTTTTAAAGGCTATGCTCAGCTTGCAGGAACAGCAGTACAGAGTATAATGGATGATTATCCCCTGGCTTTAGATGATACACAATATAGGTTACTATCTTGAAAAAACAGGTCAGACATAGGAACATTCTTTATCAAATTGCTGTTGACAGCCCAAACAAGAGATTGAAGAATACCACAAAAAGGTTCTTTCATCTAAAGACAACAGAGTTTATAATTGGTCATTCTTTCCTCCTTCATCCTCTCCTTCTCAGCAGAAAAAAAGAATTCCTAGTGCAGTTTCTTGAACATGGTCAGCGTGAGGGTAGGCTGGTGTACACTGAGAAACAGATTCAGTGTTCAGTCTTCCCTCCTAAACTACTGAGTGGGGAGGAAATGCCAATAGCGGTCCTAACTCTTAAAAAGGAACAAAAGCAAGGTAGAACTTTGTGCTGGATTACCAATATTTCAGGACAGCGAATGTGTAATTACTTTGGAAAAAGGAAAGAAAATTCAGTCATAAATAGTTACCAGCTTATTCTATAATATGTGGAATAGTCTCTCTTACCTTCAGTCCAAAGCAACTATACATGTTGGGTACATAATTACATAGAAACATGTGTGTTATCACATCATATATTTCATGCTATGCCACATATATTTGCACATATAGGTATAAAACCATAAAAGGATGGTAGGATGCTAGAAAGGATATGAAAAGGATGCTTGAGAGAGATATTTAATGATGAGGACTTTTTCCAGAGGATCACTATGCTTACAATGAAGAGAATACTCTGCTAGTCCAACTTTCTGCATGTTTCAGGCTGTTATATTTCACCCAGTTATCTTTCAGTTAAGCTATCTTAGGCTGGTTAAAGTATATTTCCAGGAGACACTTGCAAACTTAATTTGAAAATACCAAAGCTGGAAAATTTACTTTCTCCTTTGGTGGAGACTCCTTTGACTCTAGCAGTCAATCCTACATGAAGAATAGCTAAAAAAAAAAAAAATTGAGATCAGAGCAATTAAATCACTGTCCCACAAACACTTATGCTTTTCCTTACCCTGACACATGTGAGTAGCTCCGCTGAACTCAATATAAAGACAAAACAATAGAACTGCTCATGTGTATCAAGTTAAATATATGAATAAGTGTTTTTAGATTTGCAGCCTAAAATTGACTTAGAAAAAGTCTACAATAAGATTTTTACAGATTTTTTAAATGAACTTCATTCTGAAGAAAAAGATTGCTCCAGGAGATTCATAACATGCATGAACTGACCTGACCATTATCCTACAAATATACTCAGCTCTGTTCATATTTCTTTAGCTCTGGCTCGGTGTTCCATTTGGCAATAGCAGAAAAAATAGCACACGATAAAGCCTCATATGGATCCTCCATGCATGCTTCCTGAAAGAAGAAGCAAGTATAATTGCTAAATGTCTGCAAGAAAGGCAAAGGCTCTAAAAATTCATTATACATCTAAATCATCTTAATCTATCTTTCCAGGAACTGAGTAGTATTTGTCGTAGGCATGTAATAAAAACACTTGTGCCAAGATTTAGAGAGAGGAAAACGTTGTTGTGTGCTTTCTAGTGAAGTATAAAGGCCTTTTCTGACAGGGGTCTCTGTAGGGAAGATTCTTAAGTAGGAAGCATAGGACTGTATAGTCTTGTTATTTTTGAGAGGTGATCAAAGCCAGGTCCTGGATGATGGGAAGTTTGTTGATGTATAGCCTTGTTGAGGGTGAGTTATAGTGTGAGGCCTTTCCATCTCTTGGCTGGAGGGTCCTTCTTGCACACATGATGTTGGTAGTTGCTACTTTGCAATAGTTAAAGGGACAAAGCTTGTGACAAAGCAAAGAGCCTAAAGGTGCTGTACTTCTTTAGGTTTCTTGTATAAAAGTCAGAAAGTTTGGAGGTTGTTTTCTATTTTTTTTTTACTCTACATGGCTTTGAGTAAAAACTGTACTAAAAGAATAATGAGTCCTGTCATCTCCTTCCTATGAAATTCAGGGTTTTCCAGTGCAGGAGAGCAGGTGAAGTCCCCTTTGAAGAATATACTTTGGTCATGCTTAGCATGACATAACACTACCCAAAACCCCCTAATGGGGCAGGGGAAAATGAGACCTGCAGAACAAGGACTTCTTACCTTCCCTACTGGTGTGTGAGTCTCACTCAATCTTGGTTTATAGATGAGCCAATTCCAGTCACTTCAGTGGGTTTATTTCCAATTCATTTAATGTCATTATGAAAAGAAACAGACATGAAGTTTGCTTTGGCGCTGCACACCATGTTGCGTCACTGTCTAGCAAGCTTCCCATTGCACATTTTTTCAAGTGGATGCATCTGCCAGCCCAATGCAAACAAAAATAACTTGCATGTGTCTTATGTTAAAGCTGAATGAGAAACGTGATGGTACACCAGTGTTGTCCATTCACCACTTAAAGCCCTGATGCCTCATTAAAGACATCATAGTAAGTGTATGCATGATTATTTCTTTCCCTCTTAACACATAAAGGATGGGATCAAGCCCTAAACAGCTTCCATTCAGATAACTTTTAGAGGTCCCTTTATTTTTGTAAGGCATCGAGATCCTTCTGTGTGATTCTGTCATATTCCTCTGCATAAAGTGATCAGTATTGGAACATTTCTCGCCTTTTTTCACACAACTCTGGTAGCTCATGAGACAAATCGTGAAAGTCTCCATTCACATGTGATCTGCAATATCCGCAATGCTCCAGAGGATGCACAGACTATCTAGAAATCTTGCTATGACTTAGATGCTCCTTTCCTTCTCTTCTTTTCTGTCTAACCTTGTTCATGCATTTATCCACCGACTAAAAGATCATTTTTGTGTTGCTCTGCTCTTCCTGTGTCTTAAAGCCTTTAGGTGCTCTCCACACTGAGTCCCAGTCAAGCTTCCTAGAAAAAGTTCATTTGTGCCCTGATGCTGAAAGCAGACTGCAGTTTACAGGATTCCCTGGTTTTGCTCTCTCTGCCTGTTCAGTGCAGCCCTGTTGAGCTCAACCTCCCTCCGTGTGCACTGGACTGTGCCCTCCAAGGCAGGCCAGTAGTTACTTCCATACAAGTGTTTCAACTGGAAAATTGACTCTAAACTCAACCTGACACAATAAAGTGTGTTTTGTTTGGTTAATTTGTCTTCTGTAGCTATGTCAATGAAGTAATAGCTTGGTGTCAGGCACCACTTCTATCTATCTTTCTCTTAATATTTTGTTCTTTGTACACTGAAAATAACACAAGTTATTAAAATATCAACAAAATAATTGCAGGCCTAATATTGCTCCTGAAAGATGTTTCAGACAATACCCACCACTGCTGAGCTTTGTGATTTTTTTTCCATGGTTGAATATGGGAGACTTTTTTTTTCTTTTTTTAAAAGCATAGCAATATATTTCAATATATTTGTACTATAGCATATATAAAGGTACTAGCCAGCCCAAGGGATGCGTTGTGTGGCTTTGTGCTCACAGTATAAAACAGATTTTATTGCTCATCACTGTCAATCTAAATAAATGAGATAGTGTGTTTTCCTTAATCAGTAGAGGGATGAGGTAATCAAGCAAATTTCTACCAAAACTAAGACTTTAAACAAGCTCGGTGAATATCAAGCTGTGCACTAATTCCCGGGTGACTGTCATCCTTATGTTTATCATTTATAGGTGGTTTTTTGCTTTTCATGAATGCAGGAGAATACTCTTCATTTGGATACCCCACCCTCTCTCATCTACCTTTTGATGCGATTTATTATTTGCCAGAAAGCTGAGAGGCTCTGATGGCCTGCGTGATGGTGTTCAGCTGGTATTCTGTCATACTTCGAGTCAAGGAGAAAATGAAAGCATGAAGGGGCATGAGATAGTTTATTCATAACAGAAAAATTGCAATCTGTCTCATATTTTCCTGTTCTTATTAATCTAGAAGCTTTTCCTGCTTTTCCTGCTTCTAGTTTTTTACTGGCAATAGAGGAGCCAAGCTATTAGGAGAGCTGTTCAATAAGAGATCAATTTTTTCTCATGTTTGCCACTGACATTTTATCACCTTCATCAACTTCTCTCAATGACAGACCTCCTATCTGTAATACTGACCATAATAGCAACAATGGCAGTGAATGAAATATGTATTTCTTACTGTGCTATGCTAAGGAAGTAATGTAATAGACAAGGCTTGTGGGTTGATGCAACTTATCGCTGCCATTGCTGCTTTCCCTTTTATAGTGTTCTCTTTTGTTGTGATTAATACTGAGTTTACACTATTTAGCAGTGCATGATAGAAACTTTTTTCCCATCTGGCTCTGCTTCTGAAGGTTTGAATTATGGAATGAAGATGTAATGTGCTTCTACCACAATGTCTTCTTGATGTGCTTCCAATTTTAACAGGGAAAAGCTTACAAACAACTCAAGACAGTTTACTGCCTTTTCCTTTAAGAGGAATGTCTAGAAAGGGACCATGATTTTGTCAATATTCATTGTAAAAAACTTTCTACCCCCATATAAATAAACAGCATTTGGAGGTTTTAGGTTCATGTGTTGTATTCAGTCCACATGCACACTATAATTCTCCATGGGAGCTGTGCTGATCACAGGTAATTGCTCAGGTGAGTAATGTAATACTGAGCCCGTGGTTGTGTACTCCAGTGAAGATTTATGAATGCGGAATAGATATAGAATGCAAATAGAAAACTTGCCTCCCACAAGCATTCATGGTAAGTCTCAGCATTTGTTTCCCCAGAGTGTCTCTGCTCATGAAATCTGAAGGTATAGATCGATTCTGAAATAGCTGGATGTAAGCATATATGAATTTGCTACAGTGTAAGTGAAATCAGTGCAGTGACTGGAATACCATAGGAGAACAATGAAGATCCATCTTAGGTGGTCAGCTGCAGAGAAAACATTCCTGCTGGAGAGATGGCAGCTAGATCCAAATCTTTCAATCATACTAATAACCCTGTAAACTTCAAGCCCGTTCAGAATCAAAGGAAATGATGGAGGAAAAATTATGAAATACTACCACCGAGAAAAGGAACTATAAAACCAAGCAGAAAGGGAGCTGACAGATCAGCACACAGGTCCCCAGAATATGAAACATTCTGAGGCTGCAGAATAACAGTAAAACCATGGTGTGAAGCATGGGTGCTGCTAAGAATAGTTTGAAATAGCTGAAGGTAGAAATTAAAAATTAGAAAGCTAAGTTTGGCAGCAAGGTGAGACACCTGCAAAAGTGTTGAGCACCTTTAGCTCTTTACCTGAGTTACTCAAACTGCCCAGGGGCATTTATTGCCTCACTGCCCCACGTTCCATGAAGTCCATATTCAACTTGTTGTCATGAAGTATGTAGTAGAGATACAGACACAGAAGAAAAGAGCAAATTTGGACGAAAGAAACAAATCAGAGTTGTTTTCCTCCCAAATGTTTTTCTTTACCCATGGTGAATATAAGCACTGAATACTCTGGAGACTTTCTGTGTTTCCAGGAAGAAAGGTACAACTTTGGCAGGTGGCAAAGAGGTGAGAGGCTGGAGGCAACTTATGGCTTCATTGCTGACTCACGGTCCACTGTTGGAAAAGAGGAAAAAATACTCAGCTCCTCTCCTGCCTGTCCATGGGTGAATAGGTACCCCATGGCAGTCCTCTGAAGTGCCCCTTAGATGCTGGGTACTAAAGAACTTGGACCTCTGTGCATCCTACCTTCCTGACTTCAGTCTGAGTATCTGTTGGAAAGTCTCCCTTATATGCATTATGGCTGGACTATAATTGCACAAATGTACCACAAATGTACCATGACTTCATTTGCTTCAAATTGCTTTTGATGTAACTTAAGTTGAAGGCTTAGATGACAAACAAGTCAGAGAGAGGAACCAAAAAGGCAAGTTTGAGCAGCTAGAATAGAGTGCGTGTTGCAGTTTTTAGTTGCCTTCAGCAACTGCAGATTATTTGTTCCTGAATTTAACAACATCAGCTGTCTGACATACCCCTTGGTTTCTTAAGCAAATTTTAATAGCTTCCATTCTTGAATTGGGTTAATATTGGTCAAGAAGTAAGTGTTTACCTTGGCTAAGATACTGAGCGTAGCACTCAGCGTTTTGGGTTAAAAGCAGTTTCCAGTTGACAATTACATGAGGATTAATTTTCTATCTGAAATACATTGATATTGACGGGCTTATTAAAAGGGAAGTGGTAAAAAAGAAATGGAGAAGAACAGTCATGCTACCTTTACCTTCACAGTTCTGTTTAGATTTGACCTGATTGTTGAAACCTGAGGTGTGAAATTTTGCATGAAAAACACACAAAATATTGCTTTGAGTATTTGGAAGGAATTATCACTTTTGCGTGTCGGATTCAGCAACAGATGTTAAATGTTTAACAAATGTTAAGTGTTTAACATTTTTATCAATGACATAGACAGAGGGTTTGAGAGTACCATCAGCAAGTTTGCGGATGACACCAAGCTGTGTGATCTTGTCAATACACCTGAGGGACGGAATGACATCCAGAGGGAGCTGGACAGGCTGGAGAGGTGGGCTCAAGTAAACCTCATGAAGTTCAATGGGAGCAAGTGCAAGGTTCTGCACCTGGGCCGGAACAATCCTGGGTATCAATACAGACTGGGCAATGAGGCCTTAGAAATTCCCCACGGAAAGGGACTTGGGGTGCTGATGGACAAGAAACTGGACATGAGCAG